>JACXIV010000094.1:1840435-2060455 GCA_014737475.1 Bombus confusus
AAAAAAGGATACGGAGCTCGTGAATAACCCCATTGGCGTGTAATCAGTGCACGGCAGTGTCCAGGGGCGCTTTATTAAACCGATATGAGTTTTTCGACCACTTTTGATTTACCCACCGATTTCGACCCATTTACCGCATCGACAATATTATCTCCGCGAGGCTCGCTAAAAAAAAGCAACCGTTCCAGGCTATGGAGAGAGTGGAAGCTCGTGAATTTCCCTGGAATTGATATTGCATTCATAGAATGGTCTATTATGTTTCGGAGTATTGTGGTCGAGGAAAGTATTTGATTGATTCCCAGAATCTTTTGGTTGAGATTCGATTAGACGTGCAATTTTGCTGTAATCGAAGCAATGAGATTTTTATAATATACGGAATTTTAGTGACTTTTCTGGCGATTAAACGCGTGCCACTCATAAATTGGTTCAGATTTCGGATTTTCGCGCGGAAGAGAAGGAAAAATTGTTCGTTGCTTCGTATTTTTGGTCTCGCAAGGCATGGATTTGTTAGATTTTGTCGAAGCGGAATTCTATGGAAATTTGGCGAACTTTTGCCGAATTAACATTCTATTCGTAAAACGATTTGTGTTTTGGATTTTCGTGGTCAAGAAAAAAAAATTCGTTCTTTTATTTGTATTTTTGAGAATTAAAGCCAAGGCTTTTCGTATTTTTCTTGCTTTTAGTAAAATGTAGATCTGCTGGATTTCATTCGGGTTAAAGAAACATTTTTCTTCGATAGTATATGCAAATGGAAACTCGTAAATTTTTGTCGAATTAACGTTTTAAATTAATGTTCGCTGCAGGACAATCCTTCTGCCGTCTTTTTTCTTCTATTTCGTAAAATATAAATTTGTTGAATGTTTGAATAAATCTGGATGAATATATTATAATGTTTCGTACTTACTACATGCCGGATTTATTTTTACTTCCACTGTACTCATCTTTATGAATCTGATTTTATAATTCAAAATTAGATTCATAGTTTACGTCGCGAGAAACATTTTCACGAATGTCTCCGTCTATAAATGAAATGTAACACTAACTAAAAGTTTGGAATTATGTACTACGCGTTGTTCAAAACAGAAATCAGATAGAATCTTTTCGTCGCAATATTTTTTGGTTGACGATCTATCGAAATAAATTAATTTAATAACATTAGTAAGAGATATATACGAAATTGTAAATCTTTATTTCCATAAAAGCAAATAACAAATATTTAGATTACTTCGTGTCTCATTTTGAATTTGACAATTTTGTATTTTTTGGTACAACTGTAAAAATAACTCGAAATAACGATTTCAAACTTTTAATTGGTAATAAATCATATTACCAAGTTGTTTATAAATTAAAGAAACAATAATTATCAGTATTAAATGAGTTAAGAAAGGCAGCAGCATCAGTCATTTTTAATTAATCTGCTTTTAATTTTATATATTTGTACTACGTTCTCTTTTGGAAGATGGTGGAGGGTCGAAACATAATGGATCACTATCTCTGGCGGGATGTCGTGATCCCGGCTTTTCTTTGGCCGCAATTAGTCGCCGGTTCCGAAGGGGTTCTATGAGAATCCCCTTAAGATGGGGAGATTTCGTGGCGCGTAACCACCAAGGACCAGCTTAACTTCGCGAAACATAATTAAACCGCCTTAAAGTTTTCCATTCCGTGTTAATTCCTGCTTTTATCAGTGCCGGTTTGGTCTGTAAAACGCCTTTTTAAATATCGTGCCAAGTTCCTATCTTTAGTGGCCCCGTTGAATAATGTGGCCAGTAGATCAGCCGGTGTAAATTTTTACTTGAAAAATCGTGTACGTTCGTAACGAAAACAGTCTCTCTTAATTATTTCCTTTTTTGAAGTTAATTAGTTCGAAAGACTTTCACCGATCGAGGATTGATGCTTTTAATTCTTGCTTCTCGTTATATCTTCGTTCGTCTCGAAGATTCTTTCAATCGTATGCGATTCGAGTAACGTTTGATGATCGATTCATCGAATCCGTCTTCCTTCGCCCGAAGTAGTTCGTACGAATACGCACTCGATAAATTATTTCCAGAATCCATCGAATAGTTGGATATATTTTCGAATATATGAAACTTATAAATTCATGTTTCCATCCGATGAAACATTCAGCGACGTGCAAAGATCCTCGTTTATTATTTATGATTAACTCTGCCGCGGCGAGTGAATCCGCTCGGCAACGGCACTAATTTCAATTGTAATAAGGTTATCCGACGCGGTGTAGAACAGCGTAATTCGAAGGATGCTAGACGCCGAGTAAATTTGGACGAGCACGTGCGTCCGCGCAGATGTTGCCGAATGACGACATGTATAAACTTGGAATTTAGAGTATGATGGAAACAGTCTGGAATCGGTAGACGGTATCAAGAGCTTTCGCAGTTGCCTATGGTGTCATCGCCGTTGCTATCCCATCCGGAGTTAGAACCTGCCGGTTACGTATTTCTGTTAGTACGTAAATCCATCGTGTTTCCGGAACTGGGAAATTGATTGCTCCATAAATCCCTTCAAACGTATTGTGTCTAAGTATTACTCTTCTTTCTCATATGTTTCGCATAGATATTTCGTGAATTTCACAATTTCATCGTGTATTTTAGATAGCGAGTATTTCCTGTGTTTTAAATTTTTTTGTATATTTTAGATACCGGATGGTATATTTTAGGGAATAGCCGTTTCATGAAGTTTATTCTCTTTTATATACTCGCCTTAAATATTGGACAGGCGATACGTTCAAATCTTTTATACCTTTGTATGTATTTCAGATTTGTTAACTTTTCGAACATTAAATATTTAGAAAGTTTATCCTTTCTTCGCGTATCTCGTGCGCCAGATAATTTCTCAATTCGTGAACTCTCTTCTAAATCGGTGCCTATTTTAAGCTTTCTCAAATATATTTTAGAAATTAGGTATTTTACGAGCTCGATGTTCTTTATCCGGTTTAAGCATTAAATAAACTACGTACCACAGATTCGTCGTACATAGAAGAGGCTGTGCTCGTATTGGTGATTTGTAAAATTCCTGTAATATTAGTTTAATGGCGCAAGAGAGTTCGATGTTTACATATGTACTTCGTTTGCCATCTCAACTTCTCAATCGTCGGCGAGAGTGAATCGTCTGGGTAAATTGGTTTCGCGGAACGACAGAGGGTTGCCCGAAGAATTATACTTTTGCAGGAGTAATCTTGTTTTCCTGCACGATCCCCTTACGTCCAAAAATTAGATTCTTTCTCGGAGAATGGCTCGTTCCGGCCATTTTATGTCTTTCAATTTCGATCGACTTGTTCCTTACGTTCGAAGGAAGACTTCGAAGGGATGATTTGCATACACGAAATGCCCGCTTGGGGATTCGTACGTAGTATGTGTACGCTGTGGGGGTTGGAATTAATTCGGGGGTCCCGAATCGCTGTTACGCGTTGATGCTGCGATTGTACGCGAGCCTTGATAACTGTGAACGTAAATTGTTTTGAAAGATGGGATGGAATACAGACGGTGTGTTTCGATTCTCGTGAAAAGTGGCGTACGTAAATATCTATCACACGGCGATACATAAAATATTCGAGTTCGTTATATACATTTTCTGAACCGCCTTTTCCAACAAATATTTCTACCTTTCTGCACGCTATTTTATACATACGTAGGAAGTTTAAAAGCCGAATCTGAAAGATGCACCGCTTTGTCGAAACGACTTGTTTACCGACTAAACTCTGGCGATTAATTAAAAATTGTCGGTCTCTCCCTGAAACTCGCCTAAACTTCTGGCCAAATAAACCTCTCGCGTTCCACTCTAAAGCTGCAAAATATAACGATAAAAACAATGCAGCTCGCGAAACTCGCTCCACATACGTCTAATATAATAATAGGAAAGAAACAAAAAGTGAGAGAGGGAACGGAGTCGTTAACCGGACCGAGTTCGCTCTCGAAAGTCCAAAGTTCTTTCGGAGTAGCTCTCGAGTCGCGCGAACGCGACAAAAAGCCGAGCTAAGTACGAGACAAAGAAGGCCTTCACCAACTTTCCTTATCAATGCATCAAGCGGTTGGCCTGCACGATAGAATTACCCCGCGAGACTTTTTCGACTTTTCTTGCGGCCCTGGCCTGCACAATAGGGCCTGCCAGCGAACGGTACATGGGAATACTAAATTTTAAAAGTAAGCCCCGGCAACCGCGAAATTTATAGCCGGAGCGACTACAAGTTTACAATTACACGGAAGAACGAGGACGGGCGAATCCGCATCTTAATCCCCTTTTTATCTCTGCCCTACCTTCATCCGTTCCTCTTCTTCTCCTCTTCGTCCCCTTTTGGCCAGCTATCCGTGACGCTTGGAGGATAATTTGGCGACCAGATACATACAGATCACCGTCGTTTGCGAAGATACATACAGATGCTAGACGAGCAATGATCGTAGTATAGAAATCGGATCTTGGGATTACGGGAAGATAGATAGATCTTCCTATGTATGAAAATTAATCGATCCACTCGATCGTCTGCGGTTTATTAGACTAATCCTTGCTTTGCCAAACTATCGACGAGTTAGCGTATGTTTGAGTTAGACGCGTTACTTTGTACTTTGATCGATAGCATGTAGTCGTAGCTATCAGTCGAGATATAATTTTGAAATCTTCGCATGCCGCGCTTTCTACGCTAGAAAAATTATTTCCTTTTTTTTTTTTTTTTTTGATCATTTACATCGTGCGCCTTTTCAACCTCTCAGTTCACTCGGCCAGTTTCCTTCTCTCTGTTTGGATATCTACAAGAGTCTTTCGTTCGAATTTTTTCCATTCACGCGGAAAACGAGATTCGCGTTACAGTCGATAGTCGGCCGGTATAATTTTCGCGAAAGCGACGTCCTTTACCCTCCGAGTACGAGAAAAATGTTCTTTCTTTAATGACGTGTCACTGGCGCGAACTTAGGGGTCTGCTTTCTATTAAAACTTACTCGCGGGATTGTTTTCCAACGAAGACTTCTCGTTTCAACCCCTCCACTGGCGAAACTCCTCGCTTCGAGCTTCTTGGTTTCAGAAGCGTTGATGAAGGGGAAGTCGAGGTTTGATAACGATCGCGATCTCGAGAGGTAAATACACTGGTTTACGAAACTATTCCAACACTTACCGTGGAAAACTTTCACGCTCATATCGTGTGTGTTGTATAAAACATTTTGTCGAGAACATTTGTAACTTCGTTTGCATCGTAACCAGCTCCGACCATTAGAATTATATCGCAGGACTCGTTATACATTCATAAAAGGTTTCTATAAGTGTGCGAATACTTTCGCGAGCTACTACAAGGTGGACGAAATAGATCTTGGAGGAAAAAGGACTCCGACACTTAAATTTCTTTCGGAGGATCGAAAAAAAAAAAGAGATAAACGTGGAAATATTTCTTTTAGGAAATGATGTGATTTAAAACATATGAAAATGTACACGTTCTTTGATACGAAATATGCTGAAAGAACTTCAAAAGGAAGCAGTACTCATAGTTGAGGAGTTAATATCTCTGGTAGCTAGCGCGTTTCAAAGGTGCCGGCGAAATATAAAGAAAATAAAAGCGCGATGTTTCCATAATTTCTCCGATGTTTCTCGTTTTTTTAATTTACCGTTACGTCGAAATATCCTTTCGCCTTTGAAACTAAGAACATTTCGCGTCTAACCTTTGAGAGTACAATTTAGAATACAAACTTTCCGTATCTTTCATAGCCTCTGGAAACGAAAAAAAGGAAATTTCTCTTAATTCCTTTTAACGACGGGGAACGTTAATGGTAGACGAATACGCTGAAAGATAGAATTTGAAGAAAATCATTATTCACGATGGATTTTTCAGCGATCTGCTTGGTTCACTTCTTGATAATCGCTTTTCAGAGGTAAACAAGCATCGCGCATCGCGATAACAATTGCTTCGTCAATTTTCTAATTTGAGATAACTCCAAGGACCAACGAGGAGAGAGAAAGAGAAAGAGAGAGAGAGAGAGAGAGAGAGAGAGAGAGACATAACTGTTAACGAGGCTTGCGATAATTCAAACGGACGAGAGCAGAAGTTAAACTTGTTCGAGTCTGTTGGTCCCCCGAGCCACCAAGGCCGCCCTGCGAAATCATTTGGCTAACGAATCGCGTAGTTTCCCATTGAAACGCCTTCGTTTCCGTCTTGACTGCACCGACGAACAAGTTCCACGTCGCTCCGCTACTCTCCTTTTGCAATGATTCTCGAAAAATACTCTTCCTCTCTTTTTATCGAGTCTCGACCTTCGACAAACTTTCTCGCGGCCGGCGCAACTTTCCTCGGCAACTTCACTCTCTTCCACCTTCTCTTCCTTCTTCGCTTCGTCTACGAGATCGAGAACGAGCCTCGACGATCAACGTTCTTAACAAGTTCCGTAGGCTTTTATTTCGCGTATGATTCAAACCTACTCTCCTATTCTTCCAACCTTCTTTTTACTTCTTTACCTTTTTGATTTTGTTTGGTCGCTGTTCGTTAGTTTCCAATGTCGCACAATTGGCCGAGTATTTGTAAGAAATTATCGGAAAAGAAAAAGAAAATAGATAACGTGCCACGAAATCACAAGGAAAGACGACTATCGTCCCTTAGAAATAGCTAAAATAACATTCTACGATGAAAATTTTCGTCTCGGACGATGTAATTTGTTTTCGATCCCGTGATGCTAGTTTTGATAGAAAAATATTTAACCGGGTTAAAAGAGGACAATTCGAATTTTTCGAAGACTTCGGTAGCGAGTAATGGCAACGAGATAAGATCCTTGGTTGTTCTTGAATGTTCACTGTTCCGGGATTTCTTGAATACAAAATGCGAGATTCAGAAGTTTTCTTCCGTGGAACATAGAGCGCAACGTAGCTCTCGTTATACGGAGGCTTTTTATTCTTCTTGAAAAAATATGCTGATTTATTTACACGGAGAAGAGTAAGTTTCGCGAAGAAGTTTTTTAACGGAATTTCCTGTAAGAGGTTGTTAAACAGAAAGATGACTTTCGCGAACTATGTAATTCCTTTTACCTTGTTAGCCGATCTTTCCTGTTTGCATTATTTTATACAATTTTGCAAAGTTTAAAAATTCTATTTCACGAAGTTTCGAAATTCTATTTACCGAAGAAAATCGATCCAAGTTTTGCGATACACTTGTACCGAGATCAACCGAATCGTATCGACTATTAAAAATTAGAAAGAAATTTTTTTTTTTTACAAAATTGAAAAAATGTTACCACCATACGCTTTTGTACGCTAGTTAACCAAAACCTTGAACGAACGATACGCATGCATATGTGAAATATAATAAATAATATGCATGTATGTTTGTACTTATATTTTATTATATTTGTTTATTATATCATTCATCGTATTTGTTACCGATTTGTAATTAAAAATGTATTCTGCTCCGTTTCGAACGATACGAGGCGACTACCGCGAGTCTGATCATCGACTTTTTAATAATACAAGACCAGCGACGCGCAGAGAAATCTATCCCGACAAGAATAAAAGCGGAAGCATCCTCGTCTGCCAAGTATTCGGCGGATTCGTCGGCTAATTTCGAACCGTTTAATTAACCGCCGCGCCGTTTCAATTTCTGCTCCTCGGCGCGCTGCATAATCGAAAACGATAAATCCCACGGAATCGCACGGTTCACCCCTTCCAATCACGCTTAGTGCTCACGTTTCGTTACCTTTTACGGGCCACGATAACAAGTCGGAGCGCAATAAACAGCAGGCACGGTAATAAACCCATAAAAAATGGGAACGGTGGATTTTCCAATTTTTTCCGGGATTTTCACTCGCGAATGATCGGTGGTGGGGCGACCAGCGACCAGCGACCATCCTCGGTTCATTATCGTTGTGGTTATTGGTTGTATGGATAGAGGAACGCGTGGATAAATTGTAAGACAGAAAAGTATATTTAACGAACAAGTGTATATACAAGTATGAATACAGTTTGAGCTGGTCCAGATCCGCGCGCTAGCAGTGTTACCTAGTAACTGAAAACCCCGAAGCCATCGTTGTCTGTCTATTGTCTATGGCCTGCCGATGGCTTCAGTGATCGATAAAACTAAGCAGAACAGACGTAGAGTTTTCTTAGAAGTGTCGACCACTTCAACAATTATAGATACCTGCGTCACGTAACCGGAGTTTGGAGTTGGTTTTCAATATCGAGCGTGTTTTAATATCTTACTAGTCGTCGTTGTCTTTGCTCTTACACTGTGTCTGCATTCAACCGTCATCGCGTAACTCGCTACTTCAAACTTCAAACTTCACTATTAAAATTTCATATACGATATCGCAGATATAAGCTCGAATATACGGCGAAAAAAAAGAATGCTTTCTAGATAAATGATATAAAAGAGACCATAATTTTACATACATGCCATAGAGACATTAATTAACATATGGTAACCAGTCGAGTCAAACACGTCTAAACCTTGCTGTAACCGACGTTACACTTCGACATCGTAACTCACCACGCAAGGCTCTGCGAACATTTATATTCTCCGCGAGACAAGTTGTTGGAAATACATCGCATATTGTAACCTGTTACGCAAGTGTTATAACCCATTCAACCACCTCTATTATGCTAACAGATTCGTGGAGTCGATTAACAAATCGTAACGGGAATTTACGCCTCTCGTTGGCGCGATTCATCGCGAACGCGCCTCCCCGCGAATCGGTCGAACAATCTGGATTATCTGAATTATCTAGATTATCTGACTTATATAGATTAACTACATTATCTGAATTATCTAGATTATCTGGATCATCCGATTTTACGACTCCCGTTGGCGCGTTTCTCAACGATCGCGAATCGGCCGAACACTTAGTTTTCAACGACAATCGAACAACAGCATCGCGGAACAATATCGCGGCCGAGCCATTGAATAACTAGCGAAATTTTATTTTTGCGGCAAACTTTCAAGGCGAAGTGGCGATACGAATAGAAGCCAAATTGATTTCGTTAAATCGTGCGCGCATCCCATTTGATAATACACTTTGCGTTAACATTTTTTCGTTCAGTATATTTCATATTGAAATCCAAGTCATGTCGCTTATCTCGCGAAAACGTAAAAACGCAACAACCCTTCCTTCTTCGTTCTTCCTACAAGATTCAACCCCTAATCCCAAACACCATAACGCCGGTCATGTGGAATCTTTTATCTGAGAAGCTTCGGTGCCGCTGCAGCCATTTCCGTCGTGTCGTCGTTCTATGGACGAGCTTCTTAAAGTAGTGGGAAATTCGACGTGTCTGGGTTAGCCTGCGTGTCTGGTCTTCTTCTGCAAGGGGTAGAAGATAGCGGAGGAACGAAATGCGCTACGGGAACAGAGAGTTTCCTCGGTAGCTTCTTTTTCGCTAGATCTCCATTGGCGCAGGTTTTCTCTCCGCTAAAGCGTCGAAGAGAGATGTTTATCGGGCAGGCTGCAAAAGGAGTTAGGTTGGCCGGGATCGTCTCTTTCGCCACCTACGAGGGTGTCTTCACTCTGATATTTACGTTCTCCTTCCCTGGGAATATTCTTCCCTTACGTGGTTACTTCTTTTTCGCGGTCTGTTAGTTGAAAAGTGTTACAAGCTGAAGAGAATATTCTTCGAGCTCCTCCGGTAAAAGACTTTCAATTTGTTCCCGTTTTTTCTCTTAGTTTTTGGTTTGGCCAACGCTTACGAGAGACGGAGCGAAAATTCCGCGAATAGATACGTGGGATTAGTTCGTGGAAGTTTGTTCAGTATGATATCGTAGTACGTTTCAACCGACTGCGTTAGGTTTTAACGTATGAAATGTCTGATTTTGAAGGAATCATGCTTTACCGAATTCTAAAACTGTACCATTGATATATGTACGTGAACGGTATGCATCAGTGTACATTAACGTTAAAAAATTGAAATTGCACGTGAAAGAGGCAGTTCTCAACTCTAACGCGCTATACAGCGGTACATCTGCAAACACACAAATATTTATTATTTATATTTATACGAATATAAAATTTCATATACGATATCGTAGATATAAGCTCGAATATGCGGCGAAAAAAAAAAAGAATGCTTTTGGGATAAATGATGTAAAAGAGACCATAATTTTACATACATACCATAGAGACACTAATTAACATATAATAAACTCTAGTTAGCAGAATAAGTGACGTTTACCTATTACTATTTGCGGCGTTCGAATCGTATTCCCTCATTTAACAGCGGACCAATAATAAACAGTCTAATATTGTTAGCAACGATTCGCATGGTCCTATTACACGCGTTGACCGAATTTCACCGCTTATGTATGGAGCTACGATCAGCTTCAATATTTGTATTGATTCGAGTGCGAACGATCCGACGCCGATTAATTAGCAAAATGTGTATTTGTTTCCAAGTTAATGCAACAAGATCGCCCGGTATCGCTTCCGTTGTTTCATTTAGGGCCGTGCCCGACGACCATCGATCCCCTATCGTTCGAGTATCGACAAACAAAACTCTGTCAAGCGACTCTATCGCTAATATAGACGAACGAAACTACGTAGAACCAGAGGATACGATAATCGATCCTTCGTAATATTTCCGCAAGCTAACCTTCATTTTTACTGAAACTTTATTGTACGCTTCGTCGAAATATCAGAGATATAGGCGTGGAAGGTTTCAACAAAATTTAACGTGGACGATTATTTTAGAGAAGCAAGTGTGATAATTACCGTTTCTAAAGAAGAGAATAGAAATGGCGCTTTATAGTTTAGAACGTGTTAAATTTGGTGTATATCTTCTTCTAATTTTTTACACATTCCTCATTTCATAAAACGTTATAGAAGCAAATAAAAAGTTTTATTCAAATAATCCTCATAGAAGAGCAGATTAAGGCGCTTTAATTAGTACTGGGTACAAAAGCACGTTCGTTTTGTCAATTACATTAATTAAAATTCTCCTAGCCTTGCAAAAAGGGGTAAAAAATTCTACCTGGCTCGAGACACGTTTTTTCACTTCTCCTTTCGATTATTCCCCTTATTTCGTATATCTGTGCTAAATCTATCATTATCCTCTAAAGTACGAATCTTTACAATTTCTTTTTTCTTTTTTTTACTACAATTCTTCAAGCGAAACCACTTCTTTTCAATACACGTACACACGATCACGAAAGTACTTGAACACTGGGAAACATCTTTTACGAATATATAATACGTGTGTCATATAAAACATTTTAAAATTTTATCAGCACTGTCTCGATTATATCGATCAAATTTGAAACCGGTCTGAATCGCAAGAATCTCGAGCCACTGTGTATTCCTCTCGAAGGCCTCACAACCCTCGGAGCTTAGGTTCAGAAAGAAAGTACTCGGGCGAATGACTCCGTAATCGTCGAATAGGACACAAATTTTGTCCCTTATATCGTCGGTCGTTCGGTATTCGAGGAAAAACGAGGTAATTTTTGTTAAACGAGTCGGTCTGTTTACCGAAAAGTTGCGACAAGACGAAGTAGAAGAAGAAGAAGAAGAAGAAGAAGAAGAAGAAGAAAACGAGGAGGGTTGAGAGACTCGTCTCTGGAAAACTTGTCATATCTTGGCTGGCATAAATTTTACCTTTTCGTCCGCCCTATCCGCGATAAATGTTACGAAACAAGCAATTTCGTCGTTTCAACCCCCGAACGAAACTTTAACCCCCTTCTGACATTCTTCCTTTCTCGTCCGATTCGTATTCGTCGACAAACCGCGAAATTTGCAAGTAAATGAACGAGGGGAAAGCCGTAACGTCCGTCTTGCCGGGACTTGCCTTCTTCTTTCCACTAGTGCGACAGTTTGGACGAAGTAAGGACGAATTTACGTCTCTTGCAGCCGAGCGTTGGGAATAATTAATTCGAGGTCGGTTTTATAACGTGGACGTTGATCTTTTCCTGTTTTTGTGAGATATGTTTCTCGTATGTTTGATATGTTTGATCTACGTATATTCTTGGTTGTTCCGATTAGTTTCGTTTATCGTTAGGATAACCGTTGATATTTTGCTGGTTGATAAAGAACCCCAAGCATTTTTCTGCTTTTAATACCGAAGCAGGTTAGTCTAATTTAGAATCTAATCGATGCACAGCTGTTGCCAAATTGAAATACCTTATTTGTGTGTGTGTGTGTGTGTGTATAACCGAAGGAAACAGCTCACACTACCAGTCTGTCATTTAGTCTTATCCACACTTCTACAGTTTACAGACACTTCTAGCATCTACTTAAAAATATAGACAAGTCAAACAGTTAGCGAATCGTTTAAAATTGCAGAGAGTTAAGAATCGAACAAAAGACAGGAAGAAAAACGGGGGTGGAAAAGGGAACGAAAGAAGGAGACAAGCTCGACCGGCGGAGCACTAATTAATCGTCGAAACTTTTAACGCATTCGTACTTCAGCCTCTGCCGGGCTCTCTGTTTCTCTTTCATCCGATTGTTTCGACCCCCTCGCCTGTATCTTTCCTCCTCGCTACGTTCGGTTCGCCCCACTTTTTTGTTCCGCCTTTTTTTCACGATTTTTCCCCCTTTTGTTTTGCTTTTGTCTCTGTGTGTATTCGTTTCACCGTGCTCGACTTTGCGACACGGTTGCGTCGCGACGCCGGGATTTATACGGCTATCGAGTACAGGGTGTCGGCTCTCTGAATTTTGGATCGATGGGTTGGGAACGCGACATACCGACCGGTTAATTGGACGTAGATTTTTTCCACTGCTTCGCGCGTATATTTTTTAATTTCAAGGTTTGCGCTTGACGCGAATAGCAAGTAGGAGATGGATGCCACTTTTTGGATAGAATGGACAGGCGGAATTTATTCTTCGCAAGTAGGACATTTATTTTGAACAGTTCTTGTTTCAAGTGAAATTTGGAATCGATTATTCCAGCGTTATTCGTCATTATCGCATGTGTTGCGTTGTATATTTCGAGTTAATTGCTCTCGCGAAATTAATATTTTCGTGGCCGTATTTTACGTTTCAGTTCCACGCTCGATCTTATACAGACATTCGATTTTATCGAGACACGGTATTTTCTATATTTAATATTCCTATAGTATTTCCTGTATTTTACGTTCGATTATTCGGTTATCCATTTTCTTCGAAACATTGATCGATGTTCTTGAAATGTAGCGTCCTTTTAAAGAGATTTTAATTCTTTCTGTCTTGAAAGTCTATTAAAGTATCGTCGAATCAAATATGCTTCAAACGATGATATTTACTTACGAACATCGCTGTTGTGCAGTTCTATGTACATATTATACTTTTGCTTTATTCATTGTGACATATAATGATAAAATATGAGATAATTATTTTAATATTTTTTTTCCACAATATCTTCCCTAGTTAACAAAAGCCTCCTCGTCATTCATTACGTTTACCTTAATTTTCGCCTTTGTCTTTAACCATTCCGTTCCACTTCCGCTGGTTCACTTAGTCTTCCACTTCGGTCTTTACGAACATTGGCCAAACTATTCGTCACTCAGCGCTGTGAAACGTCTCGAAAACATAAATTTCCACTGACGGGAGACAACTTTCGAACTTCTCTTGTCGGCCATGCTGTCAGCGGGATTCTTCGGCCTGGAAAGTCAACTTGCGGATTAACCGGTCAGCTGGAAGCTACAGGAAGCGCAATTTCTAATTTGTTCTGTTTCCGTTTCCATCCTTTTTGTCTCGCGATTAATCATCAAGCTTGAGCTGAAATATAGCGCGAATAGCAGTAGCTATAAAATTATAACGGTATAGTATTCTCTAAAAAAAAAGTATTCTCATTTAGAAATAATAAATATCCCTCTCTGTCTCTCTTAAATAAAATGTTTCTCGATAAATTGATTTCTCAACGATTCGCTTTAACCTACCAAATTTAATCCGTAAAATCGGTCTCTTAGATTCATATAAAATTTATACGCAAGCATCCCACTGTAATTTCCCCAAATTTGAGATTTCACTTTAAACAAACTCAAGCGTTTGACTTTTCAAAGATACTCTGTAATCATCTCGTTAAATTTTTCTTAGCAATTTGCCAGACTTTCCAATTAATAATCTCTGACGATGCTCGTATGCACCAGAGAATTAATTTTGCTAGCGTATAATTTCGATTACATTTTGTTCTACTCGTTGAACACCGCGGGAAACGTTACACGCGACGACGTGGAGTACGCGCGTGCATTACTCCTGGACTGATAAATAGTAAAACAAGTGTTGCGAGTTTTCATCAAAACGGAGAGTCGGGAAAGGGCTTTATTTGACCTTTTGGCCATTACGATGATAATCAATGTAATTAAGCTTGGCGTCGTAACAGAGGAGGCAAAGGTATACAATGATTACGGCTGACTGTTCCAAGATTAAACGCCGAACGAGGAGGAACGAGATTAAATAGAGTTTTCATCGGTGAGAAAAGGAAGAGACAGAGGACGGCTTGCTCTTCTTTAAATAGAATCTTCGCGAAAAGACTTGGGCGCAATTAAAACGGCTATTAACGTGGCTACGCGTCATAGGAGATCTGTGAATTATCGTTTAGTCCAAGTTTAATAAATCGTTCCATTACACGCGAAGCTCGCGAGAGGAAAATATGACAAGTATATTTTTCTCCATCTTTTTAATTGCAATGTCATGCGATTAAAATTACACGTTATTGTGACTAATACGTAGTATTGTGACACGATATAGGCAAGAATTTTTTCTTTTTTTTCTTTTATAACAACAATCTTCAGATTCTATCACGTAGTTTAATCGTTAGGAAAGTCCATTAAATCGCGTGGAAGTTACTCGCATAGGATATATGAAAGTTTATCGATGAAAATTTGTTGATGTTTGAAAAAGCTGAAATAGGTTAAAGTTTCCTTTGAAAAAGGACGCTTCGTATGTATGTTTCGAGGGGAAATTTTCAATTCTGCGCGTCTCGAGAATAAAAAGAACGAGAGTGAAAGAGCGCATACAAAGCAAGTGTATTTTTCATTTCGATCGAGCTTGCCGAGCCGCGGCAGGGATCGTGCAATTTGAATGACAATTAACGCGGTTTTACTTCACCGAAGGGAATACGGCTACGTGGGATTATGCAAATCCTAGGGTATAAAGACGTCGTCTTTCACGCGGATAAACGGCATGCTCGATGCCGCGAAGCTTAAACCGCGATCGGAAATAGGCTGGTTTCTTTCAGTCGAATCGACGGGAAACGAAAGTATCTTTTCGCGGAAAATTTCCTTAGCGAATAACGTGGATTTGTTACTGTACGAAGCTTAGACTTGGTAATTTCGTTGGGAAAGAAAACCTTTAAAGCTTCTTTATATGGGAACTTGGAATAAAATTCTCGTTTTAATTACTTTACGGTTATAAAATTGCGAAGAATAAAAGATATACAACGATGGTATAACGTTATACCGATTTGTCATTTGATATTTCAATTTATAATATCAGTGTATAACTTCAATAAACTTTCTATTTACCAAAGCGAATGATACAAACAAAACGAGACGCGAGTATCGGAATAATCTCGTCATATTAATTTATATTTTGGATCGGACGAATGGGGTATTTGGATTTTAATTAACTTAAAATGGGACATACGACCAAGTTACGGCATGCTTGCACATAAAATTTCAACGCCAATTCCGTCGTCTGGTCCTCTTCGTCATCGATGCTAGAAACGTTGGAAGGGACATTAATTTCCGGTCTCTCGTTGGCGTTCAAGGAGGTTCCTTCTTATGACCATCTTTATGTCGCTGCGACTGAATGAGATCGAAATTACACGAGTTAGTTCTATCGCAAGGTGCATGCGAAATGAGCCATTCCTCTTCTTATCGCGTCGAATACTAATAAGAGCATAGATTCATACTATCGTTATTTTATAATTACTTAAGATGAATTTTTCTGATCTGTACGTGGTTGTCAGTTCAGCTTCTAATAGAACATCGTCGATTGTAAATCATTATAGTGTATAGTGAGCCGGATGATTGGCAGACTAGTAGATTTAAAGTAGACTTATTAGCGTATAGTATATTAAGTGGTTAATAATTCTGCGAAATCACGTGTTGTAGTAGAATATCATAGATTATGAACGATCGTCACATATAGTCACACGATCAATGACAATCAGTCACGGACCATTAAATTCACATATTATCATCGACAAGCGGTAATAGCAGTCTGTAGTCACCTACAGTCACTTATAGTCGGAGCTACAGTTCCCGCCAGCAACGTTCTACCATATTACGTCTGCGGTCAATGACACGAAACCTTCTAATTAGTAATATTCGTCGCTTTTTATTCACCATACGTACCAAAATGTATCCTGTCGGGAATTTCGGCGGTTTTAATGAAACCGCACTGGCGTTCTACCGTGCTCATTTCGAGCGGAACAACCGGAACAGTTATTTCAATTATCGTGTATCATAGTTGGCCAGGCAATTTTTACATTGTCCGCAGAGAACATTTGTGACGGAAACGAACGAAATACCGAATGATCGAGCGAGTTTGCGAATATTTTCAACAATTATACGCATCGAGAATTTACAAACCGACTTCGTTTTGGAATCGTCACCTGTTGTTCTATTAAATAGTACATCGAGGCAAGGATAATGCCATCAGCTAAATATCATATAAATGTCGATGTGTATCATCGTAATCGGTGGTTTTGCTAATTCTTCTTCACGAATCGCCCGTGATATAATTGACTTATCGTCGTGCTTTTTGTCTCTGCATAGAGAATTGAACATCAATCGTATAACCTGTACATCGAAAATGGAGGAATTTGCACGAAGCGGAGTCGATCTGTTTGAGTTTTTACAGGCTCGTGTAATCTGTCATTAATAACCACACAACTCGCTGTTCTACGCTAATTCGTTTATAACGATTTGGCGATCTATCGGATCGAAGCAATTTCATGGAATAAAACTGTAGGATACGAGAGAGAAATTAATCTAGTTGAGCGTAATAGCACCCCGGTGAAAACTGGAACTTTATCCATGAATTTTCTCAAGCAAATCGAGCCTTTCGAGTGGCATTTCGCGTTCTTTCCTCCAAGGTTTACGTTACACGGCGGGGCCCTAATGGCACTTAAATCGTCTCCGACATAATTCAGTTCCAATAATCGTTCCGATCGTTAATATGTCGTTCCTGCGATCCCGTTAATTCCCCATCGTGAGACCCAACGTATCTACAATCGATTACGTGTAATGGAAGCGTAAAAACAAGAGTAATCACACGGTAAGATCATAATGTGGATTACGCGTCGAAAGAATCCATCGTGTCGTTTCATGCATCGCAACTGTACTTTGTACTCCGCAAGTTCGAACGCGTGTATTTTCTTTCTTCCTCGAGTCCAGCCTCGCTCGAATATTTCTATTCTTCTGTTCAACCTGCTAACCAAGTCTAACTAGAAAATTTCCATAATTATAGGTAAAAATTGCTAGCAAAGAAGAATCGCTTTTAATCAAGCGAATTTCAGTCCTTGCAAGTGTAAACAAGATATAGTTTAATCGTAATAAAAATAAAGCGACGCGTTTAAAAATATACGACTCGTAAGTGAAGAAATCGTTATGTCCGTTAAGTGGAAGCTCCAGGCTGAATTTTACCGGAATATTTATCCTCTATCTTCCGATGCGGATTTTTGTAAATTCAAGTGAACCGCAGATTCCCCATTTTTCCCCATTGATAGCAGTCTCTAATTGAGGAATTCCTGGAAACCGTAGGATTCGTTATTCGTCTGCCCCTGGATAATAATTTTTAATTCAAGATTCCGTGGAAACCGCTGGATGCACGAGCACCGAGTGACGGGATGGCCAAAAAAGACGTCATTAAAACTTCATCAGGCAGCCATGAAAGGGCTCCTCTTGCGTATCAGGGGAAAGAAACGTTCGACACGAGAAATAAATTACTTAGGAAGTGCAGAGCGCGCACGGTGTAATTCCCTGACGTTGGACAAAAAAGGGGCAATTGATCGCGGAAGATTTAGCAAACGTGCGCTACCCAACGGGGTAAACACTCCCGCAGGAGGTATCCCAGTCTGGCGATAACTCTTCGCCTCTCATAAATTACCGGTTCGACGATTTATCAGAGGCGACCTTCGAAATTCCTTAACTACGTGCCCCGTCGGTGAAAGAGCTCCATTTCCTTGCTGTCGCTATCGGGTCATTCGGCGTTCCGATCATTCGAGGCATAATTCACTGCGAATGATCGTTAATGTTCCGCCTCCGTGGTTTCATTAATTTCCCTCTGGAACTTCTGCCACTCTCTCTCTCTCTCTCTCTCTCTCTCTACCTCTCTCTCTACCTCTCTCTCTCTCTCTCTCTCTCTCTCTCTCTCTCTCTCTCTCTCTGTTTCTGTGTGACGGGTTCGCGTGATCGAGGCATAGGACAGAGAAAGGGAATCGCAGAAATTATGGAGCAGAAGTAATGGAAAATTTGCTGGGAAATAGTAGAATAGTTAGAAATTAGAGAGACGGGTCGAAGTGCAGGAGAAATCGGAACAGAACAGAGAGAACAGGTAGATGTAGAAATATAGGTATGAGACGTGGATCTAATTTTTCGTGTCCCATCAGGAGGAGGACCGTTAACGTTTTAAGGGACTTTGTGGTAAAATTGAAAATTTTCTTTAACATTTTTACCGATTCGGTGAAGAATGAGAAGAACGATGGTATCTCTTGGTACTCTTGTTTATTTTGGCCAGCGATTAGGTCGAATAAGAAAAGCGATCCGATCGTGCGATAAAGCTGCCAAGACTCGAGCGACGATCAAAAGATTCGAAAAGAGTATAAATTGACCGTAAAGAGGAGCAAAACTTGTTCGGAAAAAGAGGATAAGCGAGAATCGCGTAAACAGATAAATTAACTCTTGCCTCCCTATAAAAAAAAAAAAAAAACAAGAAAAGCGACACGTACCGAAACTTGCGAGAGAACTCGTAGCAAAAGGAAAATTAGGGTCTTAGGTACAATAAGATTGCACGAAACATCCGTCGGAAAAAAATTCCGCAGCACGCGATGCTACTTAAAGGCGAAGCAGACGTAAAAATCTCGCAAAAAGGGTAGCATCCGGACAAGGGGTGGTAGGTGAAACTCGTCTCGTTTCACTAAACAAGAACAAAGAAGGAAACTAGATAGAGAAACGTAACGTTGGCGATAAAAACCGGTAGAAAATGGTGGAAAAGGCGTGGAAGAGGCGAAGGCAGACAAAAACGGAAATACGTAGCGACAGATAAAGAGCGTGGCGATAAGCAGTCGTGATAGGTGGGTCACGGTAAGGGATTCAGAAACAAAGAAACAAGATATACGCTCGACAGGGACGATCCCAAGCGAAGCAATAAGGATAGAGAGGGGAGAAAACGACGAGAGATAGGAAGAGGAATGGAGACAGTAGGGGTTGGGGAAGGGGGTTGGGAAAGGGGGTTGGTTGGTGCTTGGTAGGGTAGAACTTAGCCAGAGGTGGAGTGTGAGGCTGAGGGAGAGAGAGATGGAGAGATAGTCACTATCAATTTTCCTCTAATGGGAGTGCAGCAGCGTAACGAGGTCGTAGGAGAGGGTTGGAGAGTGTCGCGAGTGATCGCACTCGCGGTAACGAACTCAGGACACATTGTGTCGGTGACGTTAATGACGTAACGAGAGAATCGACGACGATGCCGGTGCTAGCTCGGCATCCTCGGATTTTCCCCAAATTTACCACGATTGCCTCTTTACTTGGGCCCCTCCACCAACCGCACAACTACAGGGTGTTTCGATAATCGTAGGACAATCGACAAGAGAGGACTGCTTGCACGCGAACAGACAAGTCAAAAATATACGATACGATACTCTCGCAGGACCGGGTTTCGTTTTCCAGGAAATCGAGTTCGAAGATTTGTCAACGATACTTGAACTTGCTTAATTTCGGCATCGGGCAGCAGCGAATAATCGACAGGAGGTTATTCAAATGCGCGGAAATAAGTGGAAGATTTAAATTCTTTCGACGAACGCTTCGCTTTCTAAGAAAATTAATTTAGAAGAAAAAAAGAAAGATCAAGTACGCGGATACGTCGAACACGTTGAGATCCTACTTCCTTGGAAACGACAACTTGCCGATTGTACCGTGAATATTGGGACAGCCTGTGCGTAATACCGTGTTGCGTGTCAGAGGATGATCTCCGAAGATTTAGAACTCGGCGGAGACTCAAGGCTGATGAAGGCAGGTGATGCTTTTAATTAACGAAGAGAGGATGTTTTGTAATTGATGGTAAATATTAAGCAGTCACTTTGGATGGTAATGGAGGAGAATTAAAGGATCTAAGGAGACCACAGAAGGGGTGCTAGCGAGAATTCGAGGTATTCGCGAAGCAGTTGATGAGAGATCGGGCATCTTGGGAGTGTAGATTAATTGCCGATTTAAAGTTACGTACGTAAATTTGCATTTTACGTTTATATACGTTTCGCAGTTAATATAACGTTTTACAGTGAAACTAATATTTGTTCTTGTATGCCGTGCAACGTTAGTTGTATAGGTAACGTTCTATTACATTTATATTATATCGTATATCGTATATTCAATTAATATTACATTATGTTTGTATTAATTTTTATAGAATATTACCGTTAATCCATTAAGAGACAACGTTGCGTGGTAAATCAAGCTCTCGTTATTATTATATTAATAATTTCGCGTTCACAACCTTTAATTTAAAATCTTCAAAATCTGCAAATTTTCGTTATTGTCCGATAATTAACGCCACGGTTACGCAGCTTTGAAATATTTCACTTCAATTTTTGCATTCAATTTTTCGTAGCTTTTCCATTATATCCTTTGCTGTACCATTATTCTTTCGTATCTCGTGTTTACACAGTCGGTAATCGATGCGTGACCTACATATACACATATAATGTATACGTACATAGAATTTTGTTATCAAGATCAAAAGACTACGTGCATGCATCTGAAATTACAAAGTAATAGAATTCGCAAGATTTCTTCTTGCGTTAAATGAAGATTTCTACATGACGATAGCAGTTCTAGTGACGGCACTCGTTCAACGCATACGCTCATCCTTATCCGCAAGACTCGCAGAAAGATATGAAAATTACTTGTCATTTACGAGGCAAATCGTAAAACGACTCCAACCATGAAAAAAGCCGATAAGGCTGACGAGACGTGGGATACTTTTAAAAGTTTCTGACGATCATCGGTCGAAACGAGGCAGGGGTGGTGATGGGTTGAATAATATCGCAAACGAGCTGACGACGCTAATGACGTAACGACGTGGCGCTGTGGGAGAGGTCAGCCAGGTTCGAGCTGCACCGATTTTCCCTGAAATTCCTCTTGGAACCCGTGAAACTGTTGGTGCGTGGTGAGCGGCAAACGGGCGAAAGTAAGCGATACCGGGAACTGGAAAACGGGCTGACGTTTATGCCAGCGTCACACACCGTTCCCAGTTGTACATTTGACAAATAAAATTTGCGTCCCGTCTGCGAATGGCAATTGTGAACGAGCTGGCAGCAAACCGTGACACGTTTCGTTTACGCATGTTCGTACAACCTCGACGAAAGGTATAAAATTACTCTCGTTCCACCAACGTTGCTTTATTGGGGGTCGCGTTTGAACCCTGTTGCGCGTTATTTCTGCTGACTATCAAAGCCTGGCTGCTTTTTCGTTTGACAAAGCCTTTCCAAGATTTTCTTCAAACAGTTCTATATAGTTTTCGGATAATTAGTAGCAGCGAGACGAATTTTGGTACGTTTTAGACATTATCTTGGACATATTGTTAATTTCAATAAATGAATCGTCATACGAGATGACTTTAGTTCGCAACTTTGTGATTTAATTAGATGTCGTTTTCTTGCGATATAATTACGGATAGGTTCATAGAGATCGCGTAATAGGATGTAAATTTTGTTTAAAAATTTGCAAAATGTAAGTAAAAGAAACGAACAGTGGCAAAGTATTCGTTCATCGTTGTTGCGATTTTGATACGTAGCAAAGCGTTTCGTGGACGCTTTAGGGAATTCTGTGCAAGGCGAGGTAATTAGATGGTCTGAGAATTGCGTGGAATGTTTCTTTTCTTGAATTTTAAGAGGAATTAATTGTAATGGGGAAACTAGGTGAGGAACATCGAGCAATCGTTCTTTCGTGAAATATTCTCAAGTTCACTAGCAACTTTCTTACACCGTACCTTTTCAGTACTTGTCGGTTGGTAACTTTCTCCGTCCCAAGGGTGGCATTACAACCCTACTACAGACGACGAAGTGCTTGCTTCCTACTCTTGAATCTGCGTTTCAGACTAATCAAGAATTACGAGTTACTCGCGTTGCAACTGTTTCCT
Source organism: Bombus confusus (assembly GCA_014737475.1). NCBI lineage: Eukaryota > Metazoa > Arthropoda > Insecta > Hymenoptera > Apidae > Bombus > Bombus confusus. The sequence goes on from JACXIV010000094.1 coordinate 1,862,662, forward strand.
ACTAGCAGCTAGTTTTTTCTTTTTAGTTTAAGCACCAAGCGTTCCCGCTAGAGTTCCTCGAAAAATTTCTTTACTTCAATTCCAGTGTGTCTATCATTTTTGCAGAAAGATAATCGCGAGGCAATTTATGCAATTTACGCAGATCGCGATATATGCAATGTCCATTTTTTTTCGTTTTAAACAAACGAACTTTTGTTTTTCGTCAAAATAAATGTTTTAAGGAAAGTACCATTTTCGAAAAATATTTTCATTCTGGATTTTATAAAATCTTCAAAGGTGGATATTGCTTGATCTTCTAGAAGGAGACTAACGACGAATGGTAACGACGAATTCGTCGATGGCAGCCTTTCAAAAAATTAGAGATTACATTAGTATCAAATGCAGACTTGATCGTAGAATGGCGGATATTTTATGCGTCACGACCTTATTATATGTTACAATTTCTGGCAGCGGAGTTAATCAGGATTCGTCGAAGCCGAGCCTCTTCCCTCGTCGTCGAGCTACCTCAAAGGGCCGAGGAATTTTTACGAAGCATCAAAGCATTACGCGTTGCACGTTAATTCTACGTTAATTGCGCGACGACTCCTAAGACGCGCATCCGGAGAAAAAGAGTAAAACGAAAAGAAACGTGTGTGGAAGGGTGAAACGGACTTTTGCAGCCGGGAGGCATGCTCGTGCGTACACTTTCGCGGTAATTGAACAAGAGTCGGCCTTTTACTTGGTACTTTTCTGCCTGGCTCAAAGGAAATCCCTTATTTTCCGAGTGAACGCTTGAAAGCTTATAATTAAAAAATCGTGGGAATTTGCTTTGTGCTTTTGCCACGAGGTAGCTAGAACGATGATCGGGTTGCTTCGTTGAGGATGAAAAGTTGCGATCGTCGTATCTTTGTCTCTTACGCGCTAGTTGTTTGTCTTCGAACAATGCACCGTGAGCTACTCTTGGTAACAAGGTAGGTGGATAGTCGAGCAACCACGTAATTTCGCTTTTATAATTTTTATAACGAACAACTTGATATATTTTTTCATTGAAGAGTCTCTCTTCGAAAGTAACTCTAACGTTTTTAAACGAGAAATTCAAACAATGATGTTAGAAACAAATGACGCTTCGATTCTTCCACGTCTCAGATCCATCGATATTTCCACATTTTCCGATACTTCGTTCGCTCTTTCACCCGCAAAAGTACAGTGAAGGTTGAAGCAAAGATCTTCGAGCGCAACCTGGACTACGTATTTCAACAATCTCACAAGCAAAATGAAAAATATGCGAGGAAACCGCCTGCCAGCAAACCAGTTTCTCCACAACGTGGTAATCTAGTTTTTCTGCAGTCATAGTAGGAGGCTCGGCTTGGTAGAATTAACGGGGTTCGTAACCCTTTCGCGAGGACCTGGCGCACGCGAAATACCGCAACCCCCTCGGGCTGGTGCGGCCGATGAAAAAGCGTGCACCGTTGGTTGAAGTGTCAGCTAATGGCGATAAGTCGCCACCCCGGAAACGAGCATTTTTGCGGCAACCTGGTGACTTCAGCAGTTTCATTCTTCGTCTTCCTGTTGCGTGCGAAAATACGAGCGACGCTCCGCCCTCGGGGCTTGTGCCACAATCGCCACGGCGAAATCGTGTAGCCGCTACTTTTTCACTTCGTTTCTACTGGGGTTCCTTTTGCCTTTACTTCTTCTTTTTTCTTCCACCGCCCCGAAGGATCGGCGATGTGGGCGTTGGAACAATTAATTTGTTCGAATTAGCGCTATGACGATCCAAGTAATTCTCTGGTAATTGTCGGATCTTTCGGGGTGAGTTTGATCGATCCGCAGATTGGGAATTAGGTTTTTTTTTTTAAGTTCATTCGTTTCTCGGTGGACAGTTTGCGCGACGAAAGGATTATTGGCCCTCACTCTTGGTATTTTTGTTTCGTGTGTCACTCTTGGTAATTTTGTTCTGTGAAAGTCGGGTGTGTTGGAAAAGAAAGAATCGTTATTTAGAACTTGGGATTTTATTAAAATCGCTTATTTTACGAGTATCTTAATTTAAAACAGTTAAACTGAACTGTTTTCCTACTGAACCATCGAACTAAATCGTATCAAAGTTGCGAGAAACATGACCTAGATGCTAGGAATAAAAGTATTCTTCGTAAGAAGTCAGAAAAATATCGCTTTCCGGGAAAATAAGGAAACGAGAAGATGGGTAAACGAAATATTTGACCAAACAGTAATAAAACGGGAATTACGATAATTTATCCTTCGTCTCCTACTTATCTCTTCCTGTTTGAATTTCCGGCTGCAATCTACATTTTGCGATTTCGTTTCTTTAATTTCCATAACTGTTTTTGATGCGTGGGTCGGGAAATAGTAGGAAGAGGAAAGAGAGAGAACGAAATCGTCTAGGTTACTGTTTGCTCTGTAGATGGAAAGGGGTGGAAAGTTGAGAAGAGGAGAGGAAGCACTACCGGAAGTTGCCCGGTTCGTGACCATGGCTCTATCGCATTGAACTTGCAATTTTTATTTGTTCCATCGAGGTTTGCGCTTCCGTTACGAGCCACGATTTAAAGCGTGCGTTTGCATCATTAAGGGCCCCGAGGATAACGACGTATCGCGTAGATAGAAAACACGCGCGAATACTGGTACCGCTTAAAAATATCGCCTCCTGGTAAATGCACCCCGGAAATTGCTCGTTATTAGAGGTTTTTAAAGCTCGCGTCGATCCTTCATCTTTTAATATCCGCTCAAGGTAATACTCTTAGAATTTAAAGATACAAATATCGCTGGAATCTTCGTTGAACCTTTCATTCGTTATTCACAATGGGTTTCAAGCGTGAATTTAGTTCGAGATACGGTGAAAAATTGTTCCTAGGATTCTTTTTATTCGAAGATCAATCCAAGCTGCTCCGATAAAGACGAAATATATAAAAAAGCAAAGACATTCGAAGATTACGAGGGTTTAATTTCTATAATGGAAGATTATGATCGTGAGAGTAATTAAAACACGTAGAAGACGTATAAAAAAATCATCACGCAAAAATCTGCCAAAAAATCGAAAAAGGACGTACGAAGGAAAATTCTGGAAGGAAAAATCTTGGAAGGAGTTTCCCTTTAATAAATCCCGAACAAAATCCATAACACTCGAACACGCTTCCTCATCGTCGATCACAGATGCCTGTCGTTGTAAACCCACTTCCTGAACGAACCTCTCAACCTCCGAACGCGTAAAACCATTTATCTCAACCAGCGACTGTTACGAACCTTTTAATCGTCATTCTCATCTTCTCGTGCCGTTAATTTCGCGCGCAATTCTCGTCCATAACGTTTGTCCACTGGATGCAAAAGCGTTGGTTGGCTGCCATTGGAAAACGCTTTCTCATTGATTCTTCCACCCCTCTAGCCACAAATGCGCAGCACTCCAGTCGTTAATATTTAATCGTTAATTTTATTCGATCGGTAAACACACGTACACGTGCGTACGCGTGGAAAGAGGGAGTGAGAGGGGGGGGGGAGAGGGGATTTAAAATGGGTGAATAATGGGCCTCGACGGGATGCGATATTCTTTCGATTTTTCTTCACCCGCGGTAAAATCACTGGCGCGATGACTCGCGCCCGATTATACGCCAGCTTCCCCCGTTTTTTTTTTTTTTTCATTTACGTTCTCCGGGGAAATACCGTTAATTTTTAACGACACCCCCGACGGGCATCCGTTACGAGTGAACGAGCCCGGGAAACGACATCGAAATTTCCCGGAAAAATCCACGTACTTGGACAACGCTCGATTTATACTCCTAGCGGATGCGAATTGCGACTGAGCCTTTAAAAACCGTGAAAATCGTTGAAATTTTACCTTGTTCGTGATAGAATTTTCGTTTTTTTTTTCTCTTCCTTTTTTCGTTCTGACGAGCTGTGATCTTGTTAGAAGAGCGAATAACGGACTCCTTTTTTTTTTGAAAATGTGCGCGTTAGGGCGTTAAAGCAGGGACAGGTATGGCAATGGTTGGACTTTGAACGACGGTAGTTGGGTTGCAGAATTTTTGAATAAGCAGGCGGATATAAAAGTAGCGATAGAATTCGTCCGTTCTGCCGAGCTGTGATCCCGTTGAAACAACGAGTAATGCACTTTTCCAAACTTATTTTACATCTTTACGAATAATTGAAAAGCTTGCCCACTGCTTCCTTTAAAATTGCTCGTGCTTAAGATACAGATACTTATGATACCTAAATTTCTGATATTTGCAACGACAGTTCGCTATATGAGAATTGCAAGAGCTAAAAATATTATTTAACCTCCATTTGATTCGACGTTTTCTCTCTCTTTTAATCGCTCTCTGTTCTTTTACCCTTTCCTCGCTGCTCGTTTGCTCGTCAGATTATTCACCGTGATGAGATATGGCAGTGGGCCCGTACTTCTTCCAGTATTTCACCGTTTCATTAAAATCATTAACGAGACTAAATAAGGGAGAAATAAATATTGCGTCGATGGAGATATTAATGAGACCCGACCGGAAAGCCTCAAGGACTGCAGTCTCTCTATTCGCCCCGCGAGTAATTCATTATTCTCTTTTCTCAACAGGCTGGCATTCTAGCAATTACTTGCGATTCTTTGTTACGTAGATCAAAGATTGGTTTGGCGTCGAGTGTCGCTCGAACGAAGAAAGTGACGCAAAATAACTTTTATCAGCGGATTATGTTATTAAATTAAATAGCGATATAATAACCCCAATATATGCATGTACACGATACATAGAAACAAGGAGGAAATAGTAGGTATCAGAATAAATAAAAGAGTAGCAACGATCGAAAGAATATCGGCGAATCGAAAGTGGGATTATATTATATCGTACATTTTATTAGGCGATAAAAGCGTAGCAAAACATACTGAAAATTATAGATGATTCAACTATGGAACGTAAATCTTGATTTTATATTATTTTTAAATTAATCGCTCGTCGCGTATTATTTTAATCTTCCAGCTTCCACGGCCATAATATGGCAAACTAATTTGTTATGAAAAGTCGATATTACGGTAAACGCGAAGTCGATGAATTTCTGTTTCGATGAAGTTTCAACGTGCTTATGAAAAATTCGTCTACAGGATTTAAATCTTAATTTTATTCGGAATTTAATCGCTCGTCGTTCTATTTCGCGATATTTAAAACGTGAAAAATCTCACGACGAAAACTCCAAATCGTGTTGTTTGTTACAATATTTATCGGGTGAAACAAATCTCAGCTTAGATTCTGTTTCTTTGATTCTATTCACGCAAATGTAGATTTGCATAAACTCCCGAAACGACGAGGAAAGGGGTAGTTTTCTACTTTGATATCTCACTGACTGACTTTTGGCCCGATTATTCGCGGTGAAACGCATGCCACGAGGGATTGCAACGGAAGTAAAGGAGACGTTGGATCGAAGGGATGAGGTAGGACTGTCTGGAAGGCGAAGGGAAGACTTAGTTATCCAGAAAGGGGTCGCGGAACGGGATTCTCTGGTTTCCAGTCAGCACTCAGACGCGCTTACTTTACCTGCCACCCTTTTGTCGTCGTTCGCGATGAAAGGGATGCTTCGCTGGCTGCCACCGGCTTTTTAATCGACTATGGGCGTTTTGCACGAACCATAGGTGTCCTTTCTTTCGTAGAGTAGAGTTCGTCGATATGTTGATTACTTTTTCCTTTTTATTGATAGATCGGCGGAGGCAGTTCGTTTGTACGGCCCCAGAGGAATTAACGTAGTATCGAGCTTTTTTCTAGACGTTCGAGATCATGAACCTCGCATATCGCGAACGATAATAGTTGGAATTTAGCGAGAAAAGAGGATCCCTTTGCTCGAAGAGAAGATTTAATACGATAGAATTTAATTTTGAAGATTGTCGCGTAGCGAGAGCATTTGTAAATGGATTTAATCTACGTGATCAGAGCTTTGGACTAATACGAAAGAAACGGACGCTCGCATCTTTATCGTAACTGTATCGTTTTTCTAGTATTTGTCTAAAATTCAGATTAGTATCTGTCGTATAGAACAACGCTGATGCAAGTAAATCGAAATCAAATTAATAATTCCGTTACTTCTATTCCGATCAGCTCGCAACCCAGAACACGCAAAGTCTCCAACAGCAATTTTCTTCGTTCGCGTTAGAGCACCGAAAGGCGGCGGAATCTCAGCGGGAAACATAAGAACACGGCGGCGCATCCGGCCTTATATTTACGCGTGCACGGTGTAGGGAATTAGAATCGTAAGGTGGCCTTTTTACTAGCTGGAATTCTCCGCCGCGGCGCCGTGATTCGAGTATACCAAGGGTGCACCGGAAGCTACCCCGCCTGACCGAACTGCAAAATTCACCAAGCATTCTACCTACCCTTACCCCCGTAGAGGGAAGTAAAGCGCGCAACTACCTCTTAAAAATTCTGCGATCGGTCCTCCGCATAAAAATAAAATTCCCCTCCGTGCTACCCCTCAGACCTCGAAGGGTCGACTGTCTGCAGAATCAAAGCTCTCGATAATTACGACCCTCGCGCGCTGCTCTCGCCGGTGAACTTTTTATTTTCGTTGCTTCGACACACGTATCCAACCTCGTGTTTGCCTTCCTTTCTTATTTTCCGTTGTCTTCGTTGTTCTCGTGCTTTGCTCTCTGTTCGCGAGAAGAGACTTCGTTATACAGGGTGCAACAACGGCGGGCAAAGGGGGCCACAGGTCCCTTTGGCTTTGCTCCTTTGGCCGAGGATGTTGCAGCAACTAATTAGAGTGGGATGAAATTTAATTAAATTAACCTAATTAAACGAATCGCGGGAAACGTCGGTGCAGTGTCAGTGGAGATAAAGGCCGGATAGGAGGTGGATGAGGATCGTTGACGTCGAAGCTCGAGCTTGAATAATTAATCGACGATGCCTTCCTCCTGTCGCTCGAAGCTCCTTCTCCTTTTTACAATGATCTCTTTGTGCGTTTATATGCGATCTATGGCTCGATAATGTGATTCGCAAAGTAGTATTCTGTTTTTTCTCCCTCTGTTTTCTTCTTCTTTTTTTTTTTTTTTTTTTTTTTGTTGACGCGAGAAATAAATTAAATTGATCGAATATTTGGAAACGTGGTATTTTCTGCAAATTGGAACTTGTAATTGATGGATCGGGAAAATTTGGTTGGTTTTTGTTATTGGTGAATATATTTTGACAATGTTGTCGAACTGCGTAATCATATTACTTGATGACGGGTCTCGATGAATCGCGATGTTTGCTGTTGTTAATTAATGAATTATTGGAAAGAGTATCGAACTGTAAATATTGTCAATGGGATGTTGGGTACTTTGGGTCTTTAATTGCTGAAATATTTGCGATATTTACACGATTTTTCTGGCAGATAAAACTTTCAACAGTTTTCTGTGTCACTCCATAGGAAAAAATCTGTAAGTTTTGTATTCGTGTATTTAGTTTATGTTTTCTTAAACGTACACTACTTTTTTACTTTTATGCATTACTTCCTCCACTGTTCCTTTATTTTCTTATGCAGGCACCGAAAGATTCGTCCTACGAGTAAGTGAATAAATAAATGTCCTCTGTCGCAAGGCACAGTCATTCGTTTTCATAGACTCTTTGTCTCAGCAATATGCTCGAATATACAGGGTGGTTGGTAACTGGTGGTACGAGCAGAAAGGGGATGATTCTACGCGAAAAAAGAAGTCGAAAGTATAGAATAAAAATGTTTCGTTCGAGGCTTTGTTTTCGAGAAAATCCACTTTGAATTTTCGCTCGGTACGCGTGCACTTTATCGCGTCTCGTTATAACGAATCTCACTGTAGATCGTTGTCTCGATCGACGTTATCTTGAGAAACACTTCCAACGTGACCGAAGTGTTTTCCTTCCTATTAACTTACTGTCCGACTTTTTTATTCTATATTTTTTTCTATATTTTATTTTTTATTTTTTATTCTATATTTTCGACTTCTCTTTTCGCGTAGAATCACCCCCTTTCCGCATGTACCACCAGTTACCACCCACCCTGTATAATAAAATCGCACAAGAATAATGTTTTGATATAACAAACTTTCAGAACTGTTTCTTTCGAAATTTATCTTATTACAAACTGCGTAATAACGGTTTAGTAACTTATATACGAACAGCAGTGTATACTTTACCATGCTCCCTCCACGGTTCCTCGTATTCGATTATGCGTGTCACGTGTATCAGAAGCCTGGCAATGGTCCCCGGGAAGTTAGAGCGACTCCCTGGCAAATAATTACAGGAGCTCGGCTCGCGAATTATCGACGATCAAGGTAAATATTTCGCTAGAGCACGAAAATCGCTTCCGGCCGGCATTATAGCGTAAAGAGCGCAGTTTCAGCAATTCTTATTTACGTGCTCCGTGTGGAAAATTCTCGGGGAAAACACGAATTTGCACGAACGGCGACCAATTATGTAATTCTCCCATTACAATATTTTCTTACAATTATTTGTTCACGATAATAATAATAATAACGAGATTATTTTCACTCTTTCCGTACAATTTGCGAAGTTGATGAACAGATAATTAACTTTATAATGAATATTTTAACGTTGTTCCTAATGGATAACGAGGGTCGAAATTTTGAAAGTAAATTTTAATTCGTCTCGTACTTCTCACGTCTCTTTGGGCAATTTCGATGAAATTTGCCAAATTCGTCTAGACACGCAAGCGCGAAAAGGTAACCGCTCTTCTTCTAACGGCGTGCTTTCCATTTTACTACTTGCTTTTCCTTACGGCATACACCTTCGTAGGCAAATCATTAACATCGTTTTAATCTCGCGCCGCGTGAAACGAATAAATCGATACTTTCTCACCTGTGGTTTTTTTCTTAATCGAACTTTGAAATGAAAGTCAAATAACCCGAATTAAACGGCGCATAGAGCCCGAGTAACTGAAACCATTTGTGTCGAAAATTGGTTTGGAAAGTGTGATTTCAAGAGAGTTTCAGGGATCGTGGAATATTTTTATCGATATCGGCTGGCAGTAATAGTATTAAAAGAAAAGCGAAACGTTGGTAAAATTGTTCCAATCGACTCTCTATTTATTATTGCGAATCCATTTAACGAAATTAATCGACGCTTATCACCTAAACTCGCTTTAATTCTCCATAAAGAAACATTCTACTAACGAAGTAAATTAAATGTCGCCGATTGTATGAAATAATGACGAGCACGATATCTTTCTGCCAATTCTTTTTATCGCGTTAGTTTTTAAAGTTAACGAGCAACAGAACATGGAGAACGAAAATTACGAATTCGTTGAAAAGAATTGGAACATAGAAAAAAAAAAAAAAGAAAAAAATGGAGAGATCTATCGTAATAAATCTCGCGACGATAAACGTAAAACGAGCATGATATTAATAATGATGTAGTGCAAAGGAATCGAGCATTGTTGAGAGCGAATTCGTTGGCGAGAGAAAACTCATTTAAATTTGAAAACATGGAACATCCGGATGAAAATTAATGAACGCTGTCTAGTGACTGCGATCCAACGTTCGCAAAAGAAGTGGAAAAAAAGCAGCGGCGAAAATGAAAACTAGAAAGTATGGACAGGGCCAGGCCGATTCAATCGTGTCTGCTTGATTGCAGTGGAATCGACACTCGTGGTAGTTGCGCACTTGGAGAGTTTCGATGCTTCAAGATCGACCCTGGTACCCGATAAACCTGCGCCTAGCTTTGTTGGCCTGAAAAATTAACGTTGCATCCAACTGGTTCGTGCTATCGATCAATTCATTGGAAAGGATAGCATTCGATGGTCGAATTAATCCGAATATTTTGCGTGCTTCAAAGCGAGTTTCTAAACATTTTCAAAGATTTATCTTGGAATCTGCGAACTTGGCTACGCGAGTAATTCGTTTTGCGTGCTTGATTTTCGATAAATGCGAGAATTCTTTACATTGTTGTGTCAGACAAATTCAAAATGAATCGCGTGAAAGGTCAGAAAAATTCTGGAAATAAATGCAGTACGCGAATAACTCGAGGAAGCAATTTCCGCTTCAAAAATTTGTGTTCGTCGTTCTTTTCGTATTTTCGTTTAGTGAAGCGTAATTCGTTAACGCGCACAGCCCGTTAACTCTCGTACAAAGTACCGAAATACCTGTTCCGTGCATTTCGGAAGCTAAAACATTTGCCTATCGTCGATTACCAATTTTCACTCCAGTGAAAGTGCAAATCATACGATAAGAAACGAAACGACGCTGCTTATCGTTTGAAAGCAAACCCGACGAAACAGGAGACGAACGAACGATAAATTCTTACGCTGGAAATTGTTCGGATCGTAAAATCGATGAATGAAAATTGACAAAAGTAGAAGTACTCCGGCTGCCAGTAGACTCGATTGTTACCGGGACAATAGGAAAAATTATAATCTGGTCAAGGTGTAATTCTCGCGAAAACATCGGTTTCTCGATAGACGACGAGGGGAGAGAAGCCAGCGAATTAACGATCGCTGAGAGCGTCGCTTCTTTATCCCCGCAGGACACAAAGGGGACGAACCGCTTTTTTTCCCCGTGGCCGTTTCTTTGCCCGCACTTTCCCTTTCAACGCCGGACGAAAGGACAGCAAGCAAAAAGCGTACGCAGCCGCAGGCATCGTCCCTCTGTCCTCCTTTTTCATCGTTGTTCGTTTATTTTCCTTAGCTTTCAACCGGCTCTGTTTCCGCCCTTCGTTTTCACCACTTGACCCCGAGTATATTTGCAGGTCGTGTTTGTGTTCGTTCGCTCGTGTTAGATATCAGCCCGCCTGCAAACGTAAATATTAATACGTTCGCCTGGTGGACCTCTTTCAAAGCGATAAATCTCTCCTAATGGCTATATTAGCCACATAAATCAGCAGAATCAGTTCCAGTTTTCCGACTGCTGGGAAAACGCCACCGAGAATCGTGCCCTTCAGCCTCTGCATCTAAATTTTTAATGGCGTTCTTCCGAAGATTTACGCCACCTCGCGCAATTTTTTCCCCGCTAACGGTGTAGCGCGCACCGCTGTTGTTGCCTTCGAGCAGTTTCGCCAATGATTAGTTGGCTTTTCCGCAGAGTAGGAAATATGGGAAACGGCCGATGCGAAAGAGGTTTGACGAATTTCGTTTTACGTCTGTCTGACGCCGCTTAAGGAGATACTTCGTTTCTATTCGATCGATCGATCGGCATTTGAAACACTTAGCGTGTAAAATATTCAGCATCTAAAATATTCAATACTTCGAAAAGAAATATTTCTATATCTATGAACGGGCGAAATGTGAATCGCATGGACGATCCGAACGAAGCAAGTGGCTGTCTCTTTTTTAAGAAAAATCATCCTCGCTTAATCAGCCGCTGTTTATCTTGCCAAACGCAGAAGAAGGTCGTCGGGATCGTAGAATCGAGTTAATTAGTCGCTAGGTTCGTTCGTGCCGTTGTGTTTCTCTGAAATTCTCCGCGACTGCGACTGCATCCACTTTTTCACCACAGATTACACGGTGCAGTTAGGGGTTGAAAGAGGATTTCCACGTCGACGAAGATGTAACTCGTCACCGACGTCGTCTCAGACGCTCTTCCTCGTTTCCAGCTTACCTCGTCACGCAAAGGCGATACCAGGTATTCTCGTACCTCGGCGAAGGGAACTAATCTGGCTTCATCGAAGTCACTCGACGTACGAAAGCATCTTCTAAAGTTAGCACCTATACCGTGAAGAAGGGGTGAAGCTGCTCGTGATCCTCTTCGATCTCGTAATTGCCGGGCTTTTCCAGATCTCCTCGGAAATCTTGTCCAAGATTCGCCGGTTCCTCGATCGCGACGCGGATCTTCTTCGATTTTATCGAAGACGCGAGTAACTTCGATTGGCTTCCTCCTTCTGGGCCAGGAAATTCGGAAATAGATTGGAGAGGGATTTTTAACGCAGCGTTCTTTCGAATGGAATTTTCAAGGTTTTCAACATCGATGGTCATTCGTAAATTTTTATAACATTTCGTTGCTCAATGGCAAGTACTGCGATTGTTATATTATTAGATTAGGCAAAATGAAGAAAGGGACGTAGAAAAGGTTCGATGAATTTGACGCGAACTTCTAGTATTCTAAGTTTTAGCAAGTTCGTAAGGTCGCAGTTAGTGAATAAATAACGGCATAGAAAATTGCCTCGTTTCGTTGTTTGCTTGTTCGCAAACGGAAAGCTCGAATACACCGATCGAAGTCAATCGAAGTTTTCTCTTTCGACATGGAAAGTTTCGGCCCGAGTTAACGCCTTCGTCAAAGCACGGAGACTACTGCCGTCTTCCTTTTCTTCTTTGGTAATTGCCGCTACCTTCTGGATCTTCTGGCGAGACTCTCGACCAGAGTGTACTCGGATAAGATATTTCTGGCGCGTTGCCAACTCTTGATTCTCTGGCCCGAAAATCCGCGAAGAGCTTCGTTACTCGTCGAACAAAAATCTTCCTCTTGTTCTACGCGCACGCACGCGCATGGATATTCATCGTCGCGCATATCAGTACGAGATAACGATTCAAAGAAAAATTGAATAATTTCGAAGAAACCGCATTTCGCTTTAACGAGGTTTCTTTCTTCTAGCTCGTGCAGACGTGTAAAAAACGTAGGTTTTTTCCCCTTAAAAATGGAATCCTATAATTTTTAACGCAATAACCGACGCAGCTCGTTATTTCGTACAAAGAAATACCAGGTATGTTTAATTGATCAGCGAGTTATTGTTGCGTTTGATCGTCATCCTCATCCAACAATTAGCTTGCAATTCGCTGTCTCGAAACTTTTTCGGTGGTCTTCCACGTTCTTCGTTCCTCGCGTCAAAATTGCCACTTCTGAATTTTTTAAACCGCTCAAAGCACTGTGATTTACCAAGAGCATGCTCACCGTAAGCTTCGACAAGCATTCCACGCGATTCTGAAGCAGTTTTCTTCAAATGGTAACAGAAAATCAATGCTGTCCGCAAATCGTAGTTTCCAGGCATAAAATTCCACACGTTCAACGCTATGCTGTTGTATGAAACTTGTATCGTTGTGAGTCGAAAATGTTCGTGAGATGTCAACAAAGACTTTTGGGCATCGATGACGCAGTTTTGTTGTAACTACGTTATCAGCTAGGGCCGTCTATAGGCAAATTCCGGTTTCATACATTACAGACCTGGTATATAGCTATTTATATCGAAAAATCATTTACGTACTGGTTTGAAAACGGGGGCTTGTTTCGTACTTGAAACTTTAACGAATGCGGTCGTATTTTTTCTTCTATTCTTACGTTTATATTTTTTAAACAAATTCGAAAAATGACGACTCAAACTCCCTACATAATTTCATATTTCACATACATATACGTATTTCACTTCGACAGATCTCTGGCATGGATGCGAAGACGTGATCGATTTAGCGTGGAACGAGTGATTAGTTGATCAAATACTTTAGCTTTGATATTACGAAGTGGTAGTTAGCAGGCGCTTGGCTGTTGGTTAACAGCCGTAAATCGAAGTAGAGCAGTCTGTACGCGTGCATGCAGATAGAGAGAAAGAAGGAGAAAGAGGGCGAAGTGCAATACGGTGGAAGCGAAGGAAGTTTTTTAGCGGATGTAAGAAGAAGATTCAAAAGTTTTCTGGAGCTCATCTGCTGTCCATGGAAAATTGTATTCGAGCTTCTTATCGTATCCGCGCCTTCGCCTGCCGCCTCGTTCGTTTTGGCTCATCGCATCGTGATTTCCCCAGAACGATCCGCCATTGATGCTCTTTGCTTCCGCTTATCTTGCCAATGGTATTTACCGTGCTTCGTATTTATGATTTGGATGAATCTTTTTGTAGAGATATCTTTCTATTAGAGGAATACTTTTTATCGATAATACGACCTAGTTTCGAGTCGAACCTTTTATCGCCACTGGCTGTTTCCAATAAGAATTAGCGTAGTATGCTTTTAACAATACGATTAAATAATTAGGCGATAGTTAGGTGGATATAACAGATGTATCGTTTTCTTACCATATTAATCTGTGCGTACGAGAGGGATATTATACGCAACTCGAAGCGAAAGCAATTATAATTTGAGCATGTCTGGCTACGCGAAGGAATTTTGAAGGAAAAAATGCAACTTAATTAATTTGTTCGATCGTCGGATGTAACGGCTCTGAGTAATATTACCGTGATAAATTACTTCACGGCGAATTCACGGAATAATTGAATTCACGTAAAATCGGGCAATAAGCGCGAAGAATTCGTTTGAATCGAACATGTGCGAAACAGATTCGAGGAAAGGTGGAAATTTGTTTCGAAGCGCTACAGATTGCTTCGGATTAGCTCTCTCTGTTCTTAGCGTACAAAATACTTCAAGCTATTTTCCTAAACTGTTCCTTCCATCCAACATACGATAAATAAATATCCATGTGCGGCAAAGCAGGATTATTCGAGTCGCGTAATCGAATTATACGAAGCAAATTACCTAGCTTGATTCAAACATCCTTGCGACTCGAACAGTCCTCCCCTCTTCTTAAGAACACCTACAACTGCCTTGTATCTAATTCCACGACTACCCGTAATAAAATCCCCTAAAGTGGCGGGAAAATACACGAAGCGCCGCTGGCTTAAACACAAAGAGAACAAAGAACAATAGCGGCCTCCTTAATTATTTACAATCACGCCAGGCTTCTCTAAAACTCCAAGAAACCGGAGGAGATTTTGGGGAAACGTGACAAAAGGGTAGAGGCAGCAGGAAACACTTTTGTAGAATCGACGAAAGGCGACAGATCCCGCAGAAGGTCTCGAATTTATCTGCTACACGTTCTTCATAACGTTGACAATGGCGATTCCCCGGGGACGTGGTTGATTCCCGTAACGGGATAGAACGGCAGCAAGCGTGTTTTCTTCTATTACGAGATCGCCTCTCGCCTCGCCCACCAAATCCTTTTCTTCCTTTACGAAATTCCGTTCTTCGCGACGCAAACCTCTCGCGTGATTCCGTGGAATCGGGCGTTGGCGGTCTTCCAGGAACACCCTCGCTCCGGTATACGTCGTTAAAAGGATTCACGAGCCTCTGACCTGACAATAACAAGTTCGAGGGGAACGATGAAGCATAATACGAACGCGATCTACAACACGTCGCAACGTGAATAGATCAATTTACGCGAGAGAAATGTTCAGTTCCAAGGAAACAATCACTGACGCGACGATTCACTTTGCAACGTTGTGTGCCTGATGTTTTAACGAGTTGGGAGTTTCTACTTGCTTGAGATGTATGACGAGCGAGACAGCAGATGGGCGTGGGAACGTTGCTGAAGAATATTTAGAGATGGATGAGAAGATAGTCTTTGAAGTTGTGTATATTGGCACACGAAAGTATTTGAACGTCTGTCGTTGGGAAGCTTTTACGTATTGTATCGGAAAATCGTGACGTTTGTCGCAAACACACATACACACATATATATATATATATATATATATATGTGTGTGTGTGGTAAAAAATTGGTATACAAAATGAACGATCGTTTTGAGCATATAGCGAGTGTTAAACGTGGTTCCGCTGATTCTCCGGCTTCGCTGATCTAACGAACCTGTCACCGTAATAGATATTTCTCGGATCTCTGTTAAATATCTTGCAATCGCTGTAGATGGTTTCAGATTTGTTACAAAAATCGCGATACTCTCACAACAGTGCTAACGAAGTTTCAAAATCTTTTACATAACGCGTACAATATACGCATGAAAGTTTTCTGTGGTAATTATTAGAATACTTTTCTTACGAGTTAGCGCATATTCTTACTGGATTGAAGGAACTTAATAAACAAAAAATCAGAATATCTTTCGAATACTATTTCCAATTTTCAAACAAATTTCCACGTAATTTAACCGTAAAGGTCTTGCCACGATACGGTGCAAATACGATAGTATACGTGTGTGTGTACAAAAATTACAAACGCTATCAGGAGCTCGCTACAAGGATTGGCAGCAGGTTTCGCATTTTCGGCGAGGAACGGTCGTGTTTATCGCTGGCCTTTGGCACTTTAGATTACCGGGGTTTGGCAGTTCCCAAGATAGATAGCTGGATGCAACCGCGTACTGACAACGAGGCATCGCACATGTCCAATCTCTGGATAAATATAGACGCGCGTCAAGAATTTCCGTAGCGTCGTTTCCGCCTTCAACGCGCATCTTCCACGAGCTTCGAATTTCCCGCGTCAAACGCTCGATACTCGAATTTTAAATCAAAATTTAATCTCCGCGAAACAACTTTATAAATCGTTTCTGCGTGATTTAGATCAATAGTTTTTCATCTTTCGTGGTTCGTCCATCTCCTGAAAACGCGTACGAAACTGGCCTACTTCTTGCGTACATGGGTAAAACTACGGTTTTAGTGCGTTAGATTAAAACGTGTGTAGATTAAACGTGTGTACGTGTATTAAATTTTACATTCTTCGATTACACGTATCGATAAGCAGAAAAAAGCCACCGAAGAGATCACGGTGGATACGCTTTTACGTTTGTGTTTGCAAAATACAAGTTGACGTGGTATCGATTATCGAGCCATCTGATTTCTTTACGATATTGTTTGAGTATTTTCCGCAAACGTGTATACGTTCGATTCTGCTTGACAGTTGTTCCTGTTATTCTGTCTTTATGTCACGAACAGCTCCGATCAGCGTAGACGTAGAATTAGACGCGGGACGACCTTGTTACTACGATTCGTTCGATCAGCTCAATAAATCGTTTAAATTTCGAATCTGACCGTCTTATAGGAGAAATAATCGGTGGCTGGAACGTGGTACGATGGGTGAAAAAGCGGGATACCGATGGCGCGTTCTTGTCACGTTTTCGACTCATTGGATGGCCCGTGGTCGATAACGAGAAAGATTTCCGACCAGGCAGAGGAACGATTTCCCGTTGGCACGGCCACGGTTACTCTGCCCACGAATTTCCGACGTCGAAGCCGCTCGTTTTCCGAACCTCGTTTACCGAGGAATCGGTTGCCAAAGCTTCCTCCGCTCTACTGCCGATCTCCAGAGGAAATATCCGCGGCTAGATGCACTGATAAAGGGATTCGCGTTCCGAGACAATTCTGACCGATAAAGAATCGCATAGAATCTGGAGGAACGAAGCTAAGGTGTAGAGAAAATTCGGCGAGCAGAAATTCGTAACGATCTTATCGGGTCGATCAAAATTAAGTTGTATCCGTGGAGGATATTTTCATATCGCAATCACGAGTAGTATTTCGTTGGAACAAAGGGAATTCTGGAATGGACGTTCACGTAGAAAAATAAATTATCGCGATTTGGTAAATTTGCGAGTGATCGTTAAAACGAAATCGGCGATTTCATAAATCTGAAATTATTGTTAAAATGGAACGTTGCGATTTGATGAATCATAGGAGCTGATTTGCGATAGGAGATGTAATTCCGTACATTTTCAACGAATTACAATGGAATACAGAATTTCGAACGTGAAATCGCGTTATCGTGGAATTCCCGATGAAAGCGTTGGAAATTTTTTATTTTAAAGGCTCGCTCTGTACGCCTTTCTATAGTTATCATTCATTGTGTTATACAGAAAATGAAGCCGCTCTTATAATACAGGGCTCGATTGTCATTTCCGAGAACACCAAGCTTCACATGCTTAAAGAAACTTATACTCCCCAGTTCCAAGAAGCTGAAACTTTAATCAGAGTTTCTGAAACTCGTCTGTTCCCATTCAATAGCGAATTGAATAGCGTGTCAGAATCGTGAATGCGCCAGTTCACATCAGAAACTTAAAATATCTTAATTAATAGCAACCTCTGTAATATATTGTATTTAATATCTCCCGTTATCTAATTGTTTGCAATTAATTGCCGTGACTCGTTGCGTCAAAGAAACAGAGACGGGAGAACGAACGGCTTCCAATTAACGATAACGCCATAGACGAGTATTATGTGAAATGCAGTATGCATTTATTAATAACCAGCTCCGATCAAATTTATTAAAGACAAATAATCGTCCAGTATGCAAACTTTTTAATAAATGAGATAACTCGTAATAAAATAACATATCATTATTAATCGAATAACCGTATTACGCTGTAATCGCTGCTTTATTTTACAATGTACATATTTATATTATAAATTTCATTTATTCGGAAATTTATATCGAGAAATATTTCTCCATATTTCCTTTCTCTTCTGTAATTTACACGCGGAATCATTTGGAGATACGAAGATTCTCGAGAAATTCTTAATATCGATATTTCACAAATTCTTCTATTTGCAATTGACAATTTAAGAACCATTAATATCACGATTTTACGATTACGACGTAGAACGGTTACACGCGTTACAAATCATCCGATCTAAATTAATTCCATGACACTTCATCTAACTCAATAGCAAGCGTAAGAAATTTTCCACTTCAATTTCCATCCCTCCGTAATCGCGAGCTGCAATTTCTCTCCCTCTTTGCATAAACCCTTCGTTACGTACCATAAACGTCAGCTACTAAACGCAAAAATCATCAGTTTCCTCGAATAGATTCTAACAGCAAGATACACCCTTTTTTCTCTCAACTTAATTATTATACGCTGAGGGCATTTTCGCTATGAATACGGTACTAAAATTATTCGGCACTTTCGATATCAGCGTACGCTGAAATCAAAAGTACAAGTAACACCTTCTGTCAAACATTTTTTACAAATTTCTTTCATTAAATATCGTCCCCGGAGATTGTTCAGCATTTGCGTCACTAATGCAATTTAAATAATTTTTCAAGCCGGACGAGTTTCAAAAAAATCTCTCATCGCAATCCCTACGCGACCGCAAACTAATTTCTCTTGCTCGTTCCGTAAACTCCTTCCACGTTCCATAAACCTCACCCCCGTTGCACATCGTAAACTACCGCCGCCAAGCGTAAAAATCGCCGAATCTTTCGTCCAAGTAAATTTCGTCCTCGTTTAGTCGTCCTAACCTATACAACGTTGTACGTAGCAGCGACGTTGTAATTCATCGTTGCTTTCTCCGCGAGAGGTTCGCGGGTGATAAAGATAGTCCAGACGAGAAAAATGGACAGACTCGGCGATGGTGGCAGTAACGTCGCGCTATACACAGCCAGCGGTTGCAAGCGAGTGTATGGTAATACTAGTTGCTCGGGAAATTGTCGTAGAAAAGTGTCTGGTATCCTTTGCCAAGCGCGTGCAGATGACTGCGATATATTAGCGCAACGTCTACGAGAATTTTTCGCGGTTCTTTCGCATTTTCTGCAAGCTTCTGTCTCTGCACTCGAAGAGAGGACAATGTCTTTTTCCGTTTGGTTTCGTTGCGTGGTCCAATTTGCTTTATTTACGCGAGAAACTGTTCATTCCGTGTGTTGTATGAAGTAACTGAATTTTCTCGGATGCGCAATTACCGTCTCTTACAAAAGTAAATGTACAACTTTAACGAACTTTAGCTCGATCAGGTAAAAGAACGTGTAGGATTTTAAGGAAGTTGGTTCGACGAAACGAATATACTGTTACGCGAGGTGGATGAAAACACGTAATTTCAAACCAGCAAGGTAATTAAAAGTACGTTATTCTATATTTTTTATTCAGTTTTCTGTATGCAACCACTCGCGTCTCTGTTTGTTTAAGGAGCAGAGAAATTGTTGAAATACGAGGTAAGGTCGTGAGGTCAGTGCCTTTTGGCTCCTTAGGGTGGCTTTTGGTAGGAGATCGTGGTGTTTGATATGCAAGAGGTTTATAGATGGCAAGGGTTGTAATATGATAGTAGATGGAGCCTGAGTTTGGGAACTTGGAGGTTTTGATATGGACTTTGTATGTGGTGCCTCGGTATGTTCTATTTTTCCTCTACGAGAAAGTTCGGCGGTAGGAAGATTAATAGGACAGAATTGTTAGAAAAAACACGTGCTACTATTTGAATTTTTTAAATTCATGTATACATATACCCGTGTATAGATATATTATATTAACATCGATCTTGACTTGGAACGTTAGGGAAAATTTCGCGTAAAACTCTCGGCTAACATCGCGAGCTATGCTTGTCGCGCAGATAATCAAACTTAATCAAACTCTATCAACCAGTCTTTACCGGTGTCTTTGACATCACAGCGCAGAGCTGGGGACGCACAGAGTTTCCTGATTCATAGGCTGCGTAAACAGAGAAGAGATCTCGCGTGCAAGATTCCACGAGTGTTTGATCGCCGACAATATCTCTTATACTCTCTGTCGAGGAAACGACGAATCCACCTTTCGTTAATTAAATATTCCCAGGGAAATTTACCACAGAAGAAAAGTCCAGATTCGAGGCGTACAATAAGAAGAAAATGCGACGCTTTGACGGCGGCTCTCCGCCTCGTCTATTTCCCCGTGCAGCCTGCATATATGCATGCATACACGGTCCGTACATAATGCAGTATGCAAATTCCATGGCCGAGCCAATAGCCAACCGTCCAACCACCTGCAAAGATCCCTCCACTCTGCAACCATTGCTCTGCTATGCTTCTTCCGCGTTATTAACTCGGCCTAAGGTCCGCGACCCAGTTTCGCTACCCTCGTCTCGAACAAAAGGAACCAGAGGGGGTTGTTAGGACGTCGGCGGCACTTCGGGCCTCGGGCTATTATCACCCACACTTTTGGCCTTCGATACGCCGCAGGCAACAACAATCTCCTGCTGTGCTACTGGCGAATTTGGCTAAGGCAACTATTGTAGTTTGTTGGGTTTCTAGTTGTACGATGGTAGGTCGAGTTTTGGAGATTTTGTTTTTTTTTTTTGTCTTTTTTTCAAAGGTTTTTTAAGATCAGTGTTCTCGGAGCAGATGGTTCGCTTTTATCTTAATGCGATTTGGATTATCGAATTTATATGTTTGCGAGAGAAGCCAATTGGTTCTATTAGGTCTGATAAATGTTTTTGTAGCAGGAGATGTTCTCTTTGTTTTCGCGGTTGATGTTCCTTAGGGGCGTTGGATTTTTATTTTCATTCGAGCGTTGACTTTATATACGAAGGAAATAAATGAATTTCTTAATTGAATAAATGTTTGGCTTCCATTATTAACGATATTATCGATCTGTTTTCATACTTGCTCCGTATACTCTTCGAGCAATCCTTTAATCAAATCGAATTTTGTAAAAACTTGGAGCACACAAAATTTCATATTAACTCTCGACCAACTTCCAAGAGTAAGATACTCCTTTGTGTACTGCTTAAAACTTGAGTCGCTTCTGGCTGCAGTGTAGTAAATTTTTTAATATCATGAAAGTATCAAGTATGAGCTCTTAATCAGCCAAGATTCTAAAGAGAAAGCGCAAAACAAAGCAGCGATTAAAATTAATTTTTCTTTACGCTTCTCATTAAAGGTAATCTCCTTGTCCTATAATCGAGACGATTAATTGTTCCCCAACGCAAAAACTTGGCAACAGTCTCTCGAAGCGGAGAGGCTGCACGCACGACGA
Organism: Bombus confusus; assembly: GCA_014737475.1. Taxonomy (NCBI): domain Eukaryota; kingdom Metazoa; phylum Arthropoda; class Insecta; order Hymenoptera; family Apidae; genus Bombus; species Bombus confusus. Next base: position 1,883,991 of record JACXIV010000094.1, read on the forward strand.
TAAGACGCCTGCGATTACCGTAATAGAAAATACTTTCCCTGGACGAATCCTTAATCAATTTCAGAGCCCGATAACTTCGATTAATCGCGAAGACAGAAAAAGACAGACAGACAGACAGACAGAGAGAAAGAGAGACGAGGGAGCGAAGGGATTGAAAGAAATCTAGGTGAAGAGCGCATCGTGGCGAATCAACGAAATCCCCTGGAATAAAGGCCGGTAGAGTTGGTTCGCGCTCAGAAATTAATTCCCAGACTCATTAAAGTAATTAAAACCGGCGGGGCTGCGGGGTTAAGGGAGAGACAAGGGATAAAGTGAGATCAGAAACTATAATGAAGGGGGCTCGCGGAAGAACTCGGAACAGGCTAGAAAAGTGTAAAGCACACCTGGGGTGCTTTGACTAATTCGAATGTTCGAACTGAACGTAGAAACAAGAAGAATAGCAATTAATCGGACGAATTTTATTTGGAACATTTCGCGATAGATGTTCGATTCGCTTCCTACGAACTTTCCTTTCTTAAGTCAGCGTCGCATCTTTTAAGGTTCTTAATCTCGAACTAGAAATTATACTCGGTAAGAATAGTTTGCCTCGAATGCTACGCGCGTGTCTTAAAATGCTAAACTTGTGAAATAACGATTGTAAAGCAGCGATCATACGATGGAGAAAGATTTAGTATCAGTAAGAAAGAAGTGTCTTATATGCGGGAATTTAAGACTATATATTTAAGTAATTTAACCTTGCGAATAAACTTCGATATTATCAAAGTTTCACAGCGTACGCTGTACGGACGATCGACGTACCATCCAACAGCGTCTCGCGTACTATCAGTGGTTCTAACTGTCAAACAAGCGAAATTTCTCAAAACTTCTTCGAGACTCATTTTTAAAAAAAAAAAGAAAGATCTGGTTGCGGAACTCTTATTTTTCACACGGAATGTTTTAAAGGGTCAGCTGCGTTTCTGACTATTAACAAAGCGCCGGTATGGTGTCTGGAAAAGAAACCCGTCCGGGTTAAAGCGGAAACGGGCAAGTAATTTCGTTTCAGCCGCGGCTCGAAATTCCTACGCGTTTCGTGGCAAGGAAAGACGCGCGGCGCCCTGTGGCCACGTATTTCCGGAATGCGGCGAAAGACGAGTGAACAGAAAGTACGAGACAGACAAGGGCCGAGGCCGAAAGAACACCAAGCGGCGTGCAGCCGAGTTGAAAATAAACTGAAAAGCGCGGTCGAGCTGCACGCGAAACACTTTTCGCCTGACTTTGTACTGCTTGGAGTTCCAGACCAGCTACGAACCAGCCAACCTTCTTCTCTTCCTGCCTTTTCATTGCTCGTCGTGAAAATGAACGAGATGAACGGGATTAAAAAGCCTCAGCCTAGTAATTTTATGATTATTTGGATGTTTCAAGACGAATCTTTTTTTTTTTTTTGCGTATAGATTCTGCTTTGGAACAAAGTACGCCATTTTTAATTTCTATTCATAATTACATTTACATTTTGACAGATCAACGTTTTATCAACTACAAATGTTCAACGAAAATATATGCATAGGTAACGAATTTGTTAATTTATACGCGAGAAAACACCAAATATGATATGAAATGAAATACGATGTGAAAACGAACAAAATTACCGTTATATTCGAGAATCCTATCACAAATATATTTAATCAGCGAAAAAGACACGAAGAATCGAAAAGTATGGCGACCGCTCTCCGACTATTAGCGCAATTGGAAATTATTCTTCCTACTTGAATCACAGTTTTCGCTGCTTGTTTATTTGCTCAACCTAAAATATTATCAGCTACGATCACGCTAACCTAGCTTCAAAGCCATTCAATTCTTCCCAGTGTACACTTTGCTCTTCTCTAGTATCTTCCATCGTCTTTACATTCAGACCTTCAGTTGGCTTTTCCATTCGACAAAAGTGGCTTGCGCGAGCCCGAATCCCTTCTTTCTCTCTTTTGGCTCGCGTCTCCCTTTCACTTGGCGACTCTCTGCTTCGTGGTGTTCCGTCACAGATGAGCCAGCACCGGAAGCCACTCGTGGAACCTCAATATCTTATCAGTGGTCTCCTCGTCCCAGAAAAGTACACGGGAGGTGAAGCCGCCACGTAAAACTCGGCTAGTCCACTTGGCCTCTCTTCTCTCCCTCTTTCTTCTCTGTTTCTTCTTTCTCCTCGCGTTTCTCTTCTCTTTCTTGGTCTATCTTTATTCTCGAGGCCCTAGCCCTCGTATCGTTCGCTTTGCAGTTTATTTTTGACTTTGCCACTTCTCGACGTCGTTCCTCTTTCTTATCGCCACTCCACCACTTTTCAGCTTCCTTCGACCCCGTTCGACCGGCCTCTCTCCCTGTCACGTTCCCGTTTCATAGATCGTCGCTTAACCCGCTGCCGCACGGGCACGTCTTCTTGATGAAACACTGTGCTCCCGTGTCCTCGTTCCACGGAAGGCGGAGTACAGGGTAGGAAAGTTTACGTTGCGAGTTCTCGGCAGCGTCACGAGCATCGTACAGTTTCGAGGAATATTTTTCGTACGAGGAATTTTGTAAAATGTTGCGGAATTATCGAGAATCGCGTTGAGAAGCAATCGGGATCTTTCGGAATTTTTACGATTTCGTAGGAATTTTTCGGTAGTTTCACGATTTTTTTTTTTAGAATTTCTGGTTGTTATCAGCAATTTGACAAAAATTTTTGCAGATTCTTTATAAGCGGTAGGAATCTTTCCGAGTCTTTGTTTGAATTTCATTGGATTTGTCTGGAAGAATTTTCAGGATTTTTTAAGGATTGTCTAGAATTTTTCCAAATTGTCGAGGATTTTTAAAAGCCGTTAAAAGTACCAGGGAATTTTTGAGTATCGGTATTTTTTTTTACAACTTTGCCACTCGTTCTCGCATTTCTAACGCATTTGACCCTAACCAATTCCAGTTACCTACTCCCACCAATCTAAATTTACAATACGCATCGTTTTCAACATTTCCCTGAAACTGCCCTCGGATATCCGCGTAATTTCAACGAAACCGCGTTTAATTAATTCCAGCCGCGATCACTAACAAGAGTTATCTCCTCTCTCTCTCTCTCTCTCTCTCTCTCTCTCCGCTTTCAATTGATTAAATGATTCACAAATTTATCCTGCCGAGTTTTATTATTCAACACATTTCCACGGTAGCTCGCTACCATTCGCTTCGGCTCGCAGTCAATAAGATCCACGGCTTTTCACCTAAGATCTAAGAGTATCTCGTTTGGATCTGGTTTGAATCTTTCCTTCTCTCTTCCGTTTTCTTCGAAAGGCGGGGTGGTGATTTAATTTCATCTCATCCGTAGAAGCTCGTTGCCCCTCGTTTCAGCTGTTGGTTGCTTGCGAGCAAGGGCGCGAGAAAATTCAACCGCCCTGTACCACCGATCTCGCGGCCCTTTCCAGTTAATTTTCGACTTAGCTCGCTGCAATCGCGCGCCAAAAACTCTCCTACACACCTTCGTCCTTGTCTGTTATACTCGGTATTTGCACTCGGCAGCGATTTTCCACTAACTTGAAGCTCGGTTAACGTTAGAAGGCAGTCCGGTTGAGAGAAAAAGCGTGCAATGGAGGATCGTTGGTTGTTTGATCTGATTTCCTTGGCTCGTCTTGTGAATTAGGCGGATGGTACTTTTGTATTCTTGGTGATTGGAGCCGGCGATGAAACGAGATTTCTGAAGCTGACCTGATTTCTTCGGTATCACGTGTATATAGCGCAATTGTTCGCTGCAGTTCTAATTAAAGTTAGCCTTAGTGCGGTTATTCTTATTTAATTTTGACCGTGTTGAATTTGGCTGATTTGAATATTAATTTAAATGTGAACAAATCTCGCTGAGCTTCGTGTATTTCAGTGGAAAAGGTTTTGGTATGGAAAGAAGGAACTCGAGAAAATATTGTCTCTGACGATCCCCTAATCGTTTCGAGTAGTATAATAACGTAATTGTTAGTAAAACGTAGATATTCTGAAGTAATTCTAACGATCAGAGTATACTCGCGTATATGCTATCTGATTAAACATTACGCTGTGTCGCGTATTTAATCGGAACCAAACTAAATGCAATTGGATACGATTAAACTTTAGCAAATTTGGCATGTTCTTACATATGCGCACAGACTATATGCATGGAGAGTTCAGGTCTAGCCGCACCTGATCCAACTCGATGCGACCTAATTCGATCGTATCGGGTCAAACCTGACGCGATTTGACCCAACACAACTGGATTGCATCGTACCTAATTTAGACCTGATCCGTTTGACTTGACAATGAATCGACGACGTACGAACGTAGGGTTCGTTGCGTGTCGAATTCCAAACGTATAATCCCTACACACGATCTGCTGGAAATTTCTTCTTACCTTTACTCTGCGTATTTACAACGCTTTAACCTTAAGCTTCTTCGGTCATTTTCAACCCAACGCAACGAAAATTATATCTTTCTAAGATCAAAGAACGCCGTAAGTTCGAGTAAAATACGAAAAAATTGTTACTGGTATGCATAATTTCTCCTTTCAATTTTATATTCATTCTCCGTGGCATTAAAAATCCCATTTATTTGCTAAAATAGAAGCAAGACTGAAATATAAAAGCCCACGATGGTAGCCCATCGGCTATCAACGTTAAGAAGACTATCTTACTCCACAAATCGTCCAATTTAAGATCCATCGATCCTCGATCTAAATTTCCTCGATCTAAATTTCTCCGATCTAAATTTCTCCCATATCTCAGCCCTCGTTCAAATCTTCGCTCGACCATTGGTTCCGAGCTTCTCGATATCGACGTGAAAAAATTTGCCGAAATACACGGATCTGAAAGCTCTTTCTTTGAACTGGAACCTCTTGCCCTCGAGAGGAAGTCTCGTGGAGCGCTTTCGTTTTTTTTAAGCGGCTTTCGGCGGCAAATAGAGGCCGCGCCAGAAGCGGATCGCAAAGCGGACCGCTCGAGCTACGTCCGGATTTCATTCTCCCGGTCTCTTTCGTTCGCCTTGCTTCGTGCATCTCTGCTTGCTTGTTGACCCAGCTCCCGGCGATTCTCATCGAGAGGAAAATAAACGAGCCACTTCATTCGTGATTTCGCGGCGAGGATTTTATTGGCGTCCTGGCCCCACGGGAAACCAGTATTTCTTTACCGGTGGCCGCTTTTACTTGCACTTCACAGCGGATGGAACTCGACCAACGTAGCGCGCCGTGTACGGTCAAAGGTCGTGTAACGAATTGATACAGCGTATTCGAAAGATCGAGTGTTATTGCCAGGGCAGTTTCATATTCACCTCGTATCGTTTCAGAAAGAATGGAAAGCGTAGAAGCTAAAAATAAGTCGATGTTAAGCGACTGATTTAACCGGCGCTTTATCCAAATACTGTAACGAGCATTTTACCATGAATATTTTGCATAAATGCACCGTTTAGTCGTTGTATACGATGCTACGGCTGAAAGATCTTTAACGTAAGTATCTCATAAGCATTTTATAAAGGCGCGTTTCTCGGAAGAAAATGGTTACGTGCTAACACATCTGCGTTAGATAATAAAAAAGCTTCCCAGTATTATTTACTCCATGCGAACAACCCTTATAATTAGTAGAAATTTTAGAGGATTAGCGTAACGAATTGATACGGCGTATTCAGAAAGTCTGATCAGCGAAAGAAGTTTCACGGAACTGTAGATCGTCCGTTTTATTTGGATACTGTGAAATATTTCATAAATTGTTTCTCTTTCTGTTTGTATTCGTTAAACCAGAAAACTACATGATTTTGTTGATCTTGTCTTGCCGTTGGTTTGTACCAATTCACGACTCTCGTTCTATATTACTTCGTACTTGGAAACTAGAGAATAGCAGACTGGTTTTTGAGGTATAGACTAATCGCTTGGGTATACACGAGTTATATTCATGAGAGCTTCTGCTCGAGCATCATCCTGACCTGACCTCCACCGTCAGGACATCTAGCAAGCATTGCTCATGAATCTATTATCAGGCGTCCGACCAAACGCACTCTACGTCGTTTCCCCTTATTGCTTCCTTTCATTACTCTGCAAATTAAACGAATTCTTACACAGTTGTAAATTCAGTTTTTCTTGTTTTTTCTTTGCAGGTGAGTGAACATACAGAGACGTTGTTCTTAAAATCGCAGGAGAATCTTCAGTTTCGACGTCGTGTCTGCTTTGTACTTTGTACATATAAATGCGAATACTGGTCGTCTATATTCACTTTCATGGGCGTTAACAACTTTCGAAGACTTTGGCCCATTGGCTATAACGCTTCCTTCACGACGTCTTTGGCAAATTCCTGAGGAAAGTTCTGGCCAGCGGCTGCAACTGTAAGCATAAGTTTCAAATCATCCCCTTGCACGGATTATCATCCCTTTGATCTTATTTGGGTAGTGACCAGGTATTACTAACTTTATCTATTCCCGTCATTTCGTTGCGTCTCGTCCTTTCTGAGTAACGATCGATCGATAAGGAAATCTCGACAAAATTCCACGTCCTTCTGTAGTCGAAATAAATGAATAACAAAACGACGAATTCTTCTGAAAGAGGAGAAGCGGTAGATTTGAGGAGGTGACGAACCGACAAGTACACGGTACTTGACGGTTCAAGGTACTCGAAAAACTTGATTTAACGCCACAGCCCTTAGAAATACTTGGCAAACTTCGTCACGATTAACCATCGTCGCGACTATCGCATCCTTCGTCGAAATTCCCAACAGAAACGTGGTTGCCCAAATATTTCTAAGAAACACACAGCCTTCCGGTATTTTTCGCTAATAATTCACCGCACAAGCCGATCATCGCGAATGAAAAGAAAGGAGAAATACTTATCATCCCTTTCACGTCGGAAATCTCACATTTCTGCGCAAACCGCTGACGGCTGTACAACTTCAATGGAAAACACGCTGTCCCAAACACACCGCTATTTTCTCTAATATTTTACTCGGCGAATTAATCATCGCCATCGTAAAAGAAATAAAAACGCTTTATCCGTCACATCTGAAATCTCTCGTTTCCCGAACGGAAGCCCGTTTCTGACCGGAAGCAAAAAAGTTCAATACCTCAGGCTGTCTGGCAGGGGGATCGCCCGTAAGCGAACGAGATTATGCTACCGTTCCCATTTATTTCTTACACACGGAATTTGCTAGGCAAAGCTGTCCCATTCGTCGGATCGACAGCTCGACTTTTCGCTGCAACCTTTCGTCGCGCCCCTCCTTTCAATCCTCTCTCCGTCTCCTTCGGCTTTTTTTCAGCCGGGATTCGCAGATTCGCCTCGTGGAATTCGTCGATTCCTCTTGACGGAAGGCTCGATCTATCGACGGAACTATTCGTCGGAACCGTCTCGAGATATCCGAGGCCCGGGTTCCTCGAAATCGTTCGAAATGATTCTAAGAAATGGATGTTCCTGCAAGACCTTCGAAATGATTGAAATCGTGCCCGTGATCGATCGATCTCTCGGTTATCCTTTTTGTCGTGTTCGTCATTTTCATGCGGCCTAAATAATTGCTGTAAATGCACGGGCTGGGTCTGTAGCTTCGCTGGCTAGATTTTTCAGTTGCTACAGTCGATTCTCTGTCTTGTTCGTGATCCTCGTAAAAATATCATGTATCTGTGTTTTATCGGACCGTTGGCAGAACGACGCAAGCAATTTTCTAAAAAAAAAAATCGGTTTGAAATAGAAAGTTCGCGTTAAGAAATTATTAATAACTCTACCATTCAGGCGCGAGAAACGTTGTTCCTTTGCAATTTAGAAAATAGCTCGTAGATCTCGAAGGTTTACGGTGAAACGTTGCTTATGGTATATCGCCTACCGTTCCGTGAGAAACTGCTGTGCGTTAGACAAAATAACGACACTCCTAGGAAATGGTTCGCTTAATTTTTAACGAAATAATACCTGCGTTGTAAGTCATCGAGCCCACTCTGTATAAAGAGAGTTAGTGCTGGAACCTTGATAATCAATCGCAATATCATCGTCGTCGGTTGTGGAACCGTCATAAAACAACAGGTTCCCTTAAACTCTCTTCGGTATCCAGCCAAACTCGCAACAAAACTCTCCGACCAGCGAAACGATCATCGCTATATTCCCTCGGCAATATCCAGCCCCTGTTCAGAATCAATCTTCACTGCAGCGAAGACGAGCCATTTCATCCACCCCGAGGTTCGAAGAAACTTGACCGGAAGAAGCCTTCCGTTTCCTGTCTTAGCGAAAAATAAAACGATTTCGGCTGGTTGTTCAGCAGGTCGTAATCAGCAGTTGGTCCGACGAAAAAGTTGCGCCGCGTCTCGGTGACGCAGAGATTCGTCTTATCTTCCGGCGGACGATTATACGTATAGGTTGCACACGGCGCATCGGGCGCGGCGGCGCAGAGCCGCGTAGACAGTTGGAAACTCGATCTTTTTCTGTCAAGAACTTTCCAGGGGTTCGACTGCAATTTCAGTCCGCGAAACGAGTTTCCTCTTCCTCCTGTTTCTCCTCTCCTCGTCGACCGGAGCACGGCCGCGCGTGCACGTGTTTCCCTATAGATCTTCATCGAGTTGCCCGCTCTCAGTTCTACGAGAACTGCCACGTTGCCCTGGTAGAATTTCGTAACAGCTCGTGTGCATCCACGGCTTGCACGCAAATCGCCAACCCGTATCGTCATGTTATTTAATAGTTGGACGTTTTCGATCTTTGGTTCGCTGTACGGTTGTATACGTTCGCTTGTAGCTACACAGTTTGTCACGAAAAGTATATTTGTACGCTACGCGTTATAGCATAGATGTATTAATGTATTAATTCGTTTGACTCGAGTATATGAAATTTCTTGGGCAAGTAAACGTAACGCGCGTATATGCGACTCGCGGTACCATGCAGCGTGATATTTAATTACGAGAAATAATTTTGTAGAAAATATCGGTGAAAATAAGCAAAAGAGAAGCATAGAGTTTAAATGTAGTTCGGTTGCTCTTTATATCCTTGTTCGCGCGATGAAAGCTTTATCGCCGTGGATTGCTCGATTACAAGGTACGAAATGCGTTAAGCGGAAAATGTGCAGAAACCAGTAGATAAATTGCTTTAAAACAGAGTAATTTAAAGTGGTGCAGGATATGACAGGCTGTTAATTAATGAAGTTGTACGCAGCGTTTCAGCGAGTATTCGATTCAAGCTCTAACTCGCTCGATATGGATAGTTACGATTTAATATTTGATATCTTGCTATTATTCGGACGATTATTTGTAAATGTATTCGTAAATCGCCAAATCGATTACGATATATACATCCGTTCAGTTCTTACTATTGTCAGTTCTTATTATCAATATCGATCGTTGCAGTTTCTATATACGAACCGATGTCAACGAAATTCTTACTACCCATCTTTCTTTTATATTCTTAATTCCTAGATAGAAACATGATTAAAGAGAAACAACGAAATACCTTTTCTCCTAGAACACGTGAAGATATTATTGGTAATTTGTATCTATCTTCTAAATTAATCAGAATATCGATATGATAATTTGAAGAAATATCAAAGAGACTTTAATCGGTACTTTTATATTGTTTATCTAACATTATTCGAATTACGTGTTATTTGAAATACGCACTTGCGTTTCACGTTCACGCGTCGCAACGTGTTGGTCATCTCACGTGGGAAACCAATTGCGATGAAACTATTAACGTCTACGGACGAACGGAACTCGGGAAACAACGAAAGGAGCTAAACTAAAACGTCAAAGAGGGAACTGAGGGAAACGATCACGAAACGACAGTTTTAACTTCATAAAGGAAGAAAGACGAAGGACCAAGCGACAAATGATGGAAAACAGAATTCGGAAGAATTCCAGCATAAAATTAGAAAACCACCAAACACACGATGAAAAGCAACGAGAACGTGGTCCTCTCAGATTTTACGAGAATATCGCTACGTACAAAAGTACGGGAATAAAACTTTAAAAACAAAGGAAACGTTTAATAAAATATCTAATTACGAAATAAGAATTTTCCTTTAGACTTGGCAGGAAAAATGCCAAGGAAAGGGACGAATGCGAATCGCGCGAATAATTTCCGTATAAACGAAAAGCGATAGTCGTTCTTAAATACGTAACAATTTCCGTATCAAAATATACGACGCTCCTTCCGTATGCAAATTCGATGTTAATTCGAGATTTGCGGCCTGGGCGGAAATTTAATGGAAACAAACGAATCGTTGGCTCCGCCGGGAGGCCGGATTAGTTGTGTTAATAGGAATATTTAGGTAACGCGTCACGTAGGAATCGCGGTAATTATTACTCTGATGAGAATATTATCTGGAAACTCGTCTGCGCGCGGCCGTAGCCTGACGAAACTTAAATCTGCGTTCCTGCCGGGTTTCATGACAACTTCTGTATGCATGCGGGCCGCAGATTGCGCCGCTGAATGTTCTCGATTGCCCGTTTCTGTGCTAGGTTTCCTCGCCGGTAGCTAGTTACCGCCAACTAGTCATAAATAATGCAGTAATACCCACGCAAGTATGAAAGTCACGAATTTCAACAAAAAAATCAACGAATCTTCGCGTTGTTATCGAGGAACAAAGTTAACTAAACCAACAGAATTAAAAGAAATTTTCGTACTTAATCAATATCAAAATAAAGATGTACGTCTCCTATGAACGTCAACGACACCGTATCCAAATTATCGACAAATCCGTCAGCTGTCGGTAATCACGAGGAAATTCGAGATTGCCTGGCAACAAAAGACAAGCTCGTCCACGCAACGCACATAAATTTCACATAGACACCCTGCAAAATCGCCTTATTTCTCCAGGGAAGTTCGTTATTTCACGGGTTTTCAGCATTCACGACCAAAACATCGTACAACGTAATATATCGTGCCAATTGAAATCCTCTCAAAGCGCTTATTCCGTCTAAACAACTCTGCAATTTCAAATAAACCACTCGATCGTGAAAAACTAGCTTGACCCATACACGCGTACGTATAACCGCTATATCCAATCCCTAAAATGCAAATGGCGAAGCCATGAGCGTCCTCGATGGCTCGTTTCCGCGCCGCGCATCTCATACATCCCTCGATCTCTCGCGCAATATCCGCATACGTGTACACGTCTACACGTCCAGAGACGATACACAGGCACACGTTGAACACAGCCGAGATGGACACCATCCCATGCAGGGATCCGTACGGTTCAACGACGTGTGAACGGCTTAAGCCATTACATCGGCCGGCTGCTCAGGCGCGTGTTCACGTTAATTCCACTGTATCGTGGCGTATGATGGTGGAATTTACATAACGCGGCCGCGTAGAGTGCGTGAACGACGAAACAACCCACCAATTATTAACACTGACTGCCAACGCCTCGCATCGATATTCGTACGAAGGTTACACGTTTCACCGAATTTCTCGAGAACGCGTCGGCTCGTGCTATGGGAAGCGTTGGCACGCGCGTTTCAAGATTTGGTTTAGACATTTATATTTACATTAGGTTGTCCGAAAAGTTTCTTTCGTTTCATAAGGAAATAATGGATGCACGACCCTTTTTTCTTTGATATTGTTTTATTGAATTTTCTACGACCCATTTTCTTCCACTTCTATCGTTATGATCATACGTAATTTAATAAAATAATATAAAACGACAAATATAAAAGAAAGAAGGGTTGTGCATCCGTTATTTCCTTACGAAACGAAAGAAGCTTTTCGGACAATCTAATATTACATGTAATAATATATCACGCAACACGTGTCACGTGTATTCAAATATGTATATATAATAGTATGATATCATTGGTACGTAGAGAAATGACCGAAGCAAAGATATAACAGGTAATTTGTTCGCTATTGTAAGAATAAGAGAGTACAAACTTACAGAATTTGGTTATCAACAGGTAACATCAAGATCAACAATATACCTAACAAAATTTCTTCGTTCGTTCTGTTCTTGACTTTTAAACCCGCAAACGCAGCAGAGAATATGGGGAATATAGAATGTATCACCATTCGCATTGTTTGGTGCAAAACGCACACAGTGCATTATCGATAGTATTCGATGTATATCTAGACTGACGGTGCGTCATTTATTACATTTCCTAGTACAAGTCGCACGTGATATATCGTTCGTTACATTCGGTAGCGTGGAACGCACGCAGCGCGGAACGCACGCAGCGCGTTTAATTACATTCGATACTGCAAAACGTGTACGGTACGTATTCCATTGTATTCGATAGTATAAGACTGTAAGATACGTAGGCTGCGTGCTCGATTATACCCAACAATGCATGATGCGCCCTTCGAACGAACTAAGCCGCTTACCCATTAATCGCATAGATGGCTCACGATCTCGAGCATTCTGCTCGACTAGTAGATACGCGGCTTAACTCTGCAATTCCTATAAGTTCAGATTACGCGGCAATATGGGGGACTTTGCTAATTTCTATCTCTATTAATCGAAGACAATCGACTTCGTTAATTTATTTTCCTATACGTGTCAAATATTTTTCTTTTATTCTTGTTACAAATTATACATTTCTGTTTGACGTATTTTATCATTTCAACGAATAAGAAATCTTAATTCTTTAACGAAGACAAACGTGTCCCGAATCGACGTTATTCCCAAGAAGGATCTTTTAATGGTTCTCTTCTTCTCTGTTACACTGTTTGTTCATGCATTATGAAAAGATTTCAAAGTTCGGGCAATCGTACAAGTAACTCTGTATTAAAATTATTAGACGCCGAATTATTTAGATTTCGTACATGGAATACATCGTTGTCGGTCAGAGATTCAGAAGGGATGCAGGGTCGATCGTGCGGTTGCTTGCTTCGTAATGCGTGTTCTTTGACGCAAAGGGTAGAGGAATAATAAGCAGAGAGAGAAAGAGGGAGCGTGCATTATGCAACGATACGTGTAGCAAGGGTTCGTGTGCATTATTGTTTGTAAGTTTCCAGTGGCGCATTGTTGCGGCAGGTGTAATTGGAATTATCGAGGGAGGTTGGCTAGTGAATTTCTGAGCTTCTACGAGGAATCGAGCTGGGGCGAATTTTTGGTGGTTGCAGTGTTTCCTGAACTGTTACGTGCTTGTTTCAATAGCTGCACGTACATTTGCGTTTTCAGTTTTGCCTGTAGGGCTCAAGGTTTCTGTTTTAGTTGATTCCACTAATATTGGCAGAGATTTCATTTATTTAATTTAGCTGAAACTAGCGTTATCGAGAAATTTTAATTCTCTATATCGAAGAAGAATTCTTTTTAAAATTTCTCTTCGTTATACCAAATTCTAACCTTTCTGTTCGTTGGATTCTCCTTTGATAAAATGAAATTCAACGTTTTTAACATGTCAGCCTCGGTGAAGAACCTTGTCTTTTTTTCTTTCTTTAAGCAACTGCTATTAGAAAGTTCGAAGAGAAACGAGCTCGTCGTTCAGAATTTTACAAATTCATGAAATTAACCGAAATTCCTATAAAAAGTGCAACGAGAACGACTTTATCCAGATATTTCAGAAAAAACAATGTAACAAATCGGGGCTTACAAGTAATATCATAACTCGTAGCAATCGACGTAATCGAACGTGACAGTGTTTGATAGAATTCAATCTCGCGCTCTTCGGCCATGTTCCGCATTCGATAATATAGGAAAAAAACATGATTAATTCCGGTTCCAACGGCAGCATGTGTAACGTTTCCAACAATATCTGTCAATATTGTTGTTGTGTCTAGATTTCAGCGAATCGTTCACGCGATGAATTTAATCCTACAATTCGCGTGATATATTTTTCAATTTTCGTTCAAACGGCATCCCTTCGTATTTAGAGTACTACGTATCGAGAGCCTATAGTCTCTAATCCACTTTGTAAAAATCCTTTATAACGAACGATAAACCATTGTATCGTTCCAAATCGAATATAAATTGCTCTGCTGCCTACTGGCGTATTTACCGAGAGATTGAAGCGTATATTCAGTGCATTCGGAATTAGAACTTACGTGATTCGTGCAAAATGTGTTTAATTCGCGTTATGTTTCATTATCCATGGACAATATTACAAGCAAAATTTCAATTAACCGTATGAAAATTACGTTCTCACTGATCTCTTGATTACACTGAGTTACCGTAATTAGAACATGCACAGTTTATCAGTATTTAAAACGAAGCAACGATAAAGTACAGAGCGGAAAATAATTATCGATATTTTTGTCTTCAGAACAAATTTGTGTATTTAGAGGAAATTTTTAGGTCAAAATCAAGTACGAACGTTCAATAATTTATACGAATGTCCGTCGTGCAAAATAATCGTACTAACGATAACTATCAGGGAAAAATTCAAACGTTTGCAATTAAATTTGCATTTTCCTATAGCGATTTAAATGTGCGGCAACCCTCGTAAACCCTTCATACTTGCATCGAATGAACTCTCTAGATAACCAGCAACCGTATTCGCGTAATAACGCCAGCCCGTTACGAATAACAGTCGCTGTACCGTATATAACGCGGCACGACGCCGTGATCGAGTATACGATTGTTGCGAAGGGGATGATGCGTGGATTATACGCGCGCGAGTTGCCCCATAGGCGCGCGTTCTCGCGCTAATAAACGCGCGCGAGCAGGCTAACGATTACGAGCCGAGGCTCGTATTGTTCGCCACTCGGAAACAGTGCAACAATGGCCTAGCCAGAGAGTGGATTTAGTGATGCTCGCGCGTTCACGTTCCACTGTAATGATACTTTCGACAGGAAGCTTGACTGTTGCTTCCTAAAGTCAGATAAGTCAGATACATCTATACGGGGACTGTTTGACGTTACCCTATTATCGCTCATTAATCAAGATTTAACCGGATTTTTCTTCTTCTTTTCGTCATATTTCTATTCCAAATCTAAACCGAACGTTTTAATTCAATTCTTATCAGGTTGTAATATATAAACTGTACGATTTCCTTTCAGCAATTTTCAAACAAATATATTTACCTTCATAAATGTATCGTAATGTACGAGGTTGTTGTTTAGCATTTTCCCTTTCATTCGTGATTTTAGTTCTATTTTTTTCTTTTTGAGTAAACGAAATTTGTAGTTAGCTTCCATTCCTTCAATTACGTTAACGTAACTATGAATCCGATTTTCGATCATTGCATAAAGCTACGTGAAATCCATTTCCACCTTTACCTATCTTTTCTCGCGCAAAATGCGTAATAATTCTCACCATACAACCGAATCAAAATTAACGTCTCGAAAACGTAATTACGCTCTAAACCCACCCCTTATTTCCAGCATATGTATATATATATATAGGTGCTATCGATTGCGAAATCTAGATGTGTCCCAGGGTTCGCCGATTGCCCTAGAATTCCAGTCACGATGAAGAATTCGATTTAATTCCGAATAATTATCGCATTTGCATAATCGTTTGAACACGGAAAACTGATAGCGCGCGACCCATCCCCTCCCCCTCTAATGACATGTAGTCGCGACCAGGGCACACGGAGTTCGTCCTCGTGGTATCGATATTTCTGGCACGTATTATATCGCGTTACGTGATCCAAAAATTTACGCGCAACGCTCACTATGTCGTCGAAGAACGGTCCGGTGAAACCGTAAAACGCGAAGAACGTGCTCGGGCACAAAGGGTTAGTCCGAGAGACGTTGGCACCACTGGATTCACGGGTAATTGTTATGGGGTGCCGTTTAAAGGCGATAGAATCGAGCGTTGTAAGGAATTAGAATTAAGCGCAGAGGAATCGCAATCCACCGCTTTGTCTCCCGGTCCACGTTTCCTTGGTCGGTGTAGGATCGAGTTTTAGACATTGATTTTGATTAGACTACGTTCAACGAGTAGCACGAGACGTTGGATCTCTAGAAAAATGCGATTTGACGAATTTTAGTTTAGGATACTGTAAGTTAGAATATGTTTTATTATTCGTTCGAATCACAAAGGACCAAAGACTTTTTTGAAATATCGAAATGCCTAATTTATTGTAGACAGGTAAAAAAGTCGTCAAATTTTAACACGAGCGATTAAATAGAGAAGTACAAAGGACAAAAACGATTTGATTTTATCGTTGCTATTGGTATATCAAACTCGTATGAAATCGTTTAGGTGAACCGTAAATAAGATAGACAAGATAAATAAGTAGTTGCAAACGAAACTAGGTGAGAGTGTAAGTAGTAATTGTGTAATTGGTCAGACGCCGAGATCCAAACAGGGAATACCAAAGTTCGAATCCTGATGATCGCAGAAATTCTCCCGCGAATTTTATTTGAAGTTTTTCATACAAAATTAAACGTAGGATATAAATGGGGTTAAATTATTTGCGATAAATAAATTACACAAAATTGATAATCAAATTTAATTAGGAGTGTTTAAACTATATAAAATTCTCTGGAAAACGTTGTTTCAAGCATAAAATAGGCAATGTGTAATTGAATAAACTTTGAATGTAGGGAAGATTGAAAGCATTAATAATTGGAAAGGAATATTGAGGTACATTCACTGAATGAATTTACATTCAATCTCACGCTGAATCTACATTTAAAAAGAAAATTACGAAAATAGGACATTTAAACGGAATTAAAATTGAATTAACTCTTGGACGGCTATTCAGCGAAATATACGTACACAGGAATTACATCCACACGAAAAACGTATATATACAAATACATTAAAAACTTGCGATACGAATTACAAAAAAGAGAGAAGAAAAAACATGCGAACAAAACGGAAGATAATTCTTGGTATTACTAATAAAAGAAGAATACGTATATATACTATATTTCTACAAAATATTCTTGTAAGGATTCTTCGTGAATCATCGTTGTATATCGTAAAGAATGAAGTCGTTCCATAATCTCAAACTTTGGACAAAGTTAACAAGAAAAATGAATCCTCGTGGTACTATAAAAAAAAGGCGAAGAAGAGAAAGAAATTTCTCCATTTCTTGGCTACAAAACATGTTATTCAGTTTAAATGAATGGAAGAAAAAAAGCTGGCTCACTGAAGAATGTAAGAAGGGGACACAGCCATCGTAAAGAGTTCAAACAGTTCAATTACGATGCATTTCTCGGAAGTACGACCGCGTAATGCTCCCGGCTGAAATGTCTTTCCAGCGAGCTATACGTATAGAGACGAGAACGGAGAAAAAAAATACGTCGACTTTGTTAGGTAATGAAAGGGCGGGTTCCGTGAAAGCTTCGCGACGCAGCTCGCGGCAATGAAGTTTTAAGACGCGGCTCTGTCATCTAATAACCATTTTCATCGACTGTCGCAAACCATCGTGCCGAAACACAAACGAGATATGTCGTTAAAAGCAGCTCGACGTTTTGCAAATTAAAACTGTTCTGAAAGATCTGTTTTAAGAACTCTTGAAGCCAATTAGTCCGAATCCATTCTTCCCTTGGACTTGTGAATTTCTGGTAAAAGTTTCCCGTTGCACTAAATTTTTGACTCTCGGATTTTACCATAGTAAAACTAATCTCGCGTAATGGTGCAACGAAGTGTTTGAATGGAGCGTGATATTTGTTTTATCGCGATCGATAAAATGCACAAAATTGGAGAATTTTTAAGATAGTCAAGTTGTTCGTCCGCGATAAAACACAGGACGTATGATTCTTGTGAGCGCCTTTTGAACATTCTGACGAATAACTAACACGGAATTCGTTCCAAATCTTACAGTCCAATACATGCCTCGGTCTTTTTCTACTTGCCTTTTAAACCAAAAATTTATAGCGAGCGTTCTGGCGGATGTTAAACGCGAGACGCGAGAGGAAAACAAAGATAACGAAGATATCGAGCGAGAGTAACAGTTTTCTTGAAATTATGTCACTTAACCGCGCGGCAAGTCGAGGTAATCACTGGAAGAACAACGAAGAAGATGTAAATATCTGTCCTTTCTGTTTTCTGTTGTTTCTTACTCGCCGCTTTGAATAATCCCTTCGCTTGTTTCCGAAACCCGTTCCCACCGCTGAATCCACGGGATTTCGTGCTTCTTACTTCAGGCGCTTACTTTCCACCACCAAGTTGACGATGAAAGAAGTGGTTTCGCGCGACAAAATCGGATATTCATGAGTCACTACTTGCTTGAACATTGTTCCGTGAATTGTTGAGTGCTTTGTTCCGCCTTTCACCGTGCGTCTTCTATTTCAGCTCTGCGATATTCTACGATAAAAGATCTCTTTCGAACGGCACGATGAACTTTGTTTCAATCGTTATTTCGATCAGTTATCAAAATTCTTAGATACCTTAAACACGTGTATTTTCATCGTTCTAGCATTCAGCGCCCTATACCTAACTGTCCAGAAGATTTGACAACGATGGTCTGTCAAACCGCGCAAGACCAATCCGATACAATTGAATGTATTTGGTTGTCCGAAAAGTGTCTTTCTTTTACAGACACGTCTTTTACGACAATGCATGTTTATACAAACACGAAGCCTAATCTGTCGAACGTTGTAACGTTTATATTGATAGAAGAAAATGGATCATACGTAATTCGATACAACAATATGAAACGACAAATGTTGTGCATCCATTATTTCCTTGTAAAACGAAGGAAACTTATCGGACGACCTAATAGGATAGTGCAACAAATGACCGAATCTCTGAAACATTAAGCATCGAACACTCGAACTTGCCGAATCAACGGAACCATATTTCTTCTAAGGTTAGAAAATTATATTACAAAAGAGAAAAAGGCGCGCTAGTGGCAGGATTTCTTCCACGGATGATCGAACGTATCGATAATCATCGAGCAATTCCTTCGAAGCAAACTGAAAGAGGATTATTAATCACCGGAAATTACGCTCTGGCGATCTACGAACAGAAAATGGAAGACGAAAGTTGCTTCGAATCGTGGAACAAACGACGGAATGGTGAAAAGAAGGGCGGGAAAGAGGAGACAAAAAAAAAAAAGAATGGGAAAGAAAACGGCGGAAATGGAAGGAAGAAAGGCACCGGGTGTATACACAGAAGGACCGGCGAAGAAGTCCATAGAAAGCCGGAATAGAGGAAAAACACGAGCTTCTCTCGCTTCCTCGAGACGGTTCGTCGTGTCTTCTTCTTTTTCCATCCCCCTTTAGCCGATAAAAGAATCCTCGAGAAGAGCTGCGAGTCTATGGAGACTGGACGACGAAACCTGATTGGATTATTTGCTTACTATCCCTTCGGAAGCCTCTGTACAGGGTGTTTTTAAAATGTTTGCTCGAGCCTTCCCTCCTGCTTTCCTTTTCTTCTCCCTTCTTCTTACATTGGAAAGTTAAAGAGCTCGTGATGCGAATTTTTTCTCTATTAAAATCTGTTCACTCTGCATTATGTTTCTGGCACTTAATAGTGTGGTCCTTTTTCGCCTATATTTGACATTTTTTGAAAGAGCAGGAAAAGAAACGATAATTGGACCAGAAAAGGGACAAGTTCAAGGAACCCCTGTATATTGGACTTTGTTTTCAGAATGTTCGTCCAACCTTCTATTGTTTTTCTTTTCCTTCCTTCTTCTTCTTCTTCTTCTTCTTTCTTTTTTCTCTTTTCTCTCTCTTTTTTTTTTGATAGGAAAGTCGGAAGGTTAATGATACGAATTGCTTCCGCGTTAAATCTTTTGGCTAGTATTTTTGCCATTTTATATTTGGTCTTGCTCGAGTAGCTAATTTCGCCATACGAAGATACTAAAATAATCTGGTAGCAAACAGTTATTGATAATTTACCATAAAATTTGTCGAGACATTTTCGTGTTATTTAAGTGAGTATAAAGCGGTACAACGATATTTTTGGAGATAGCTATTTTATGAGGTGTTATCGTGGGTCGTTGAGTGCAATGGCAACTAGCTATTCGAGAACGAACTATTCGAAATACTCCCGAATAAAAGATCTAGATAGAAAGTGCACGCAGATTCTCTAAATAGTCCTCATTTATCACTCCAATGACTAGCCATATTCTTCGCTGCTCGAGCTTGGAAAACCGGAGAGATTGCGCCTGATGAGTCGGTTGTTACGTAATTGGTTGTTGCACAGCATCATAGTGTCTGCTTAAGGATAAAAAGAAAGAGTATAAAACTGTTTCGACGTCAAATGAGGCTACGGTTGGGTTAGATACGTTCAAACAATTTGAACGACTAGCAAATAATATTTTTTCCTGAAATTCAGTCCGATTTCTAAGATTTCTAACGTACGCATTTGTTGCTTGTTGAATTGTTTTAAAGAAACAAAGTTCTCGTCGAATGTCGAAACAGTGTTCTTGTGGCTGTTGTCCGAATACTTTTTACACTCGTTGCATTTCAATCTCGCTTTCATTTCGACATACAAAAATTGTAACTGTTCCAAGGAGATATTTAACATAAAATCGAGGCGGAGAATCGTATTTTTATATTTTGTCCGAACTTGAAGTTTTTCCGTACTCTTCAGACATGCGTGGAAGAGTATAATTGTTATCATCTTGTTAGCGAGAGATGAGAAAGTATTGGTTTTGTTTCAGTTACGGGATGCATTTAAATGTTCATGCTAATTAATTAACTGGAAACGCTATGATGGATCGAACGTATGTAATCAAGAACTTAATTGGTAAATCGAGTAGTTCTGAACTTTGAAGAACTTCGCGTTATCGAGTTTCCTCGGTGTAATATGTCTGCTTTTCGTCGTGTTCTCGCTAACAATAAGTCTTTGAACGAGAGGAAATATACTAGCTTCTGTTTAGAAATTACTAACGATTGAAGTGTTTGCGACAGATACGCGTAATATTTCATTTTCAAGAATACGTAAATTCTAACGTTCAATCCAGCTTCCAAGAATTTTTCAGTCCACGAGTTCCATTTAATCTGTCCTGTATTTAACTGTGTCGGAATAATCGTTCCCTATTTACATTATATTATCTCTATTTAGATTATTAATATTCGCATTAACCCGACGTTCCTTTACCAAAATTAGCCGCCATACCTACTTTGGCACTAGAATGCGAAAGCACTATTATTAAATTTCACTTTTAATACAGAATTTCCACTTCCTTAATTTCATCTGCAATTTTCGTATCGTTCATGTTCATTATCCGTTCCCGGTAATACGAATTCTTTGACAGAAATTTCCACGTTTGTATCATTATTCGTCATTGCATATTATATGTAAATTTCCTAACCCGCAGGTTATAACCTGAACAATTGAAAAGCTGCATAAACTGTTTCAACGATTCCATCAACACCGTAAAATATGACTCGTTAAATTCATTCGAAACTTTCATAATCCATTGTTGCAAGTATTTGCTTACTCTGGTCGCTAAAAATTCCTCGTAGCCTACTTTCAGAGTACGTTCACGAAGTGGTTGGTTCTCGTCTCGTCTCGTCTCGTCTCGCTGGAATTTGAACGATAACTGCTCCTTCGAGTTACATTGACGAAAGTGCCGACGAGAATGGCTCTAATCTTTGGTGTTGCCTCGTCCATGGAAAGCTTCTGCTCGCGAATAAGGAAAGGTACGTGCTCGATTCACGAGCCTCCCCTTTCTCGAGATGATACCTTCTTACAATCCTCTCCTCTATCGCGTTTACGATGCACCGTTATACCGTTCTTGCGAACGGTCGATTATTAAATTTTCCTCTCGTTCCCAGCACGCTTCGTGACTTCCATTCGACGGGATACGGTGGTTTTTATTAGGAACCTACTCGTTCGTCGAGGACAACATGGCTGCGTGCAGGTCAATTCGGGGCCACGTCGATTTTCACAGCGAAAAGGAGAGAATTTAGGATGATACAGCTGTAACGAGTAAAAGCGAAGCTTGTCACGCTTTCGTGTTGGTCAGTTAGGAAAAAAGAGAAACGTTGAATCGATTTCGGCACATACGGTACGGTTATATAGTTTAATATCTTTACAAGGATATTAATATCTTCAGAAGGATTTGAAAGGAAATTAAGGAACGAGAAATTTCCATTTTTTTGGTATTCTTCTACGGTTAAATATTTTATTCCATATTGTTCTTATTCTTTTGATATTTTTTGGGGGGCGCTCGTTAGATTAACACGCAAAAATTGCGATCAAAGAGGACACATCGACCAATTTACTAATTCTTTAACGATCAATCTACGATGTATGGCGAGTGAAACGAATCGTATTGAAACAAAAATTAGGTAAAAAAGATAATGGAAAATCGGATCCAAGTATACGTACAGAGTAGAAAAGGGGACAGCGGTTTATCAAGCCTAATGCCGTCCCATTAGAAAATCCTTTTCCATCGATAATAAACGAGTCCCTTAACAAGCAGGCGATGTCCCACGGGAGTGATTTAGCTTTTACATTAACGACGCATTAACGAGGAGCCAGGACGATGCCAAAATCCCTCTCTGTTTCTCTCCCCCGTCCGTCGACTCGCCCCTAAATCAATTATGATAATTGGCCGGCAATAAATCGTTTATTACTTGAACGAATCGTTCGCCGTTGCAACGGAGCGTCGATTTCGCGATGCGACCGAACCATCAAGACTTCCGGCTGCGCTTTTTTAATCGACCGGAAAAATCCCCTTCCGAGCGCCGCATCGTGCAAAATATTGGAAAATCAGCGAAACCGGAGCAACTGTTTTATTAATCTCATCCCCTACTATTACGGCAATTAGAGGGATTCGCCAATCAAACTGTTTTCGGGCGTAAATTGTTCGGAAATAAATTGACACAGGGGAGCAGCACGATCGGTCAGGGGCGCGATCGGTGGGTTGGTTGCGTTCCTTCTATGGTTTTTCTGTAATTGGAAGGTAGCGTTTGCGGAAAATCGAGAGGGTGTGTATTGTGACGGTTCGGACGATCTTATTTAGGGATAGTTTCGCGTGTTATTGTTTGAATCGTTCTTTTTTTGTGCAAGATAAAAGAGACAGATATCGATGTTATTTTTGACAAATAAATATCTTAGATAGTTTGATATTTTGGTATTTGTTTAATTCGCAAAATGAACGTGGAAGATTTTCACTTAAACGGAGTTCATTTTATTATAGGAATAATTTGTTACCCGTACGTGTGTACCTATGTACAATATATTTCTTCAATTTCGCGAGCAATAGATACCTCTGTCCTTTTCTGAAATTCTATAATTCACTTGCAAGTACCAACGAAATTTAAATGTACTTTTCCCTCGCTGTTGTTTACTTCTCGTCGTGCTGCTTCTCTCTTAGCCGAAAATAAATCCACTGGACAATCTATTACGCGAAACACGACGCAACTATAACCCTTCGTTGGCAAAACTAATTTAAAATCCATCGTCCAATTTCATCTTGAACAATCGAACCCTCTTCGAGAACGGTGGAGAGAAAAAAAAAAAGTGGTCTCGAGTCTCGGCAGCTAGAACACATTTATCCGACGCGAAACAAAAGCCACCCCCGGGCGTTCTCTCGCTTCTTTACCTTTTCCCCTCGCTTTAACCGGGCGCCCTCTTAGGTGGAAATTAAATTTTACATCTCGCTCGTGTCCAACTTTTCTCGTCGCTCCTCGTGGCGTTGTCAGGCGTTAAGAGAAGAAACGAAACTTCCTCGTCCCTTCTCCATCGCTTCTCGAGTGTATCCAGGCTCCGCGAGAATTTTTCTACGGGTCTTGCAGCCTTTTCAGTCGCTGGCGAGCCATTGAATTATGTATACGGAATAAATAAAGCCGGCTGAACGAAATTGGACGGGGCACACGCGTGGTTCGAGGCCCAAGGGCAATTTGAATTTTCCCGCCCCTTCGCGACCAGCTTTCGCGGAATTTTACAGCGCCGCCGAGTAGAAAGTAGCTGCTGCAAATGTCATACAAATCTACGTGTAGAGAACGTATGACTCGCGTTTGACGAATATCGAAGCACGAAGGGATGGAAAATTTGTTGTAATTAGGCGAGCGAAGTTTCAAAATTGGAGGTGTTTAATACGTTCGAGATTGCAAGCCTGTCAGCATCGTACACAATAATTCAAGCAGTAATATCGACGGATTGGCAAGCGACAAGTTGTAGATTGTATGGTAAATTTACGTTACATAGGCGGAATACGATTTTAGTTTCGTTTGAATTTCACAGATGAACGTGTCTTATGTTTTATTTTTAAACCGACAACAGCAACGATTCTGTGATTCGGCATTTTTTTAAAGTATAAGGTATAAAGCGTAAAGTATAAAAACACGGAAAAACGAAAATCGTGGCACTCGCGGCGCTAAGTTCGAAGCATTTTCTCGAAATTTATGTTTTATTTTTAAACCGACAACAGCAACGATTCTGCGATTCGGCATTTTTTTAAAGTGTAAGGTATAAAGCGTAAAGTATAAAAACACGGAAAAACGAAAATCGTGGCACTCGCGGCGCTGAGTTCGAAGCATTTTCTCGAAATTCGAAGAAATTTTACGAGGAACCTGCTTACGAGATCGCATGCTAAGTATTATAGCCATTCCTGGCGAGAGAATTTTAAGGAAAAGAGTCACGTCAGACGCGAATTTTGTCGGAAGAAACGTAATACGGGGAAAGAAATTTTCGTTAAGCACAGTTTCGGGATAATTCTCATTTTTCCTTGGAAAAATTTTCAACGGCCGCGTATTACGCGCCAGTCTCGCGTACCGAACTTGCAGACTCCGCGTTCCAGTTCTCCGAAATTCACGATATTGGTTGGCCGTGTGGACCGTGGCACTTTCCTTCCGGGAAATATCGTGTTTTCTCGCAATTTTCTGCTCGTTAACCGTGGCCCATTCACGCCTCTCGTAATGTCGCGAATCTTCAAACAGACATCTCGCTATATCTCACCGAATGCCGCATTATGATCTGTCCAGGGAATCGTTATTCCCTATGATGATCCGTTTTCCAACGATTCATAAGTAATCTGGAATTTTTGAAAGTCTAATATTTTGTTACAGAAGTTGGGAAATTTATAGTTTGGCTGCGGATTTCTATGTAAATTTATACTTTTATGAATGCAAGTAAAGAAATAGAGCTTGGATAGTTCCATCCAATAAATATCACTGTGAATACCTTACTTTGCGTATTTTATACATTTTTTCGTATCGTGCCCATTCCGTGAGCGTGCAGTTTCACACAGATGCGCGAACATCTGCGTATGTACGAACGATCCTTTCGTTAATAATTTGGAAACGCGTTATCTTTCGCTTTAATCGAATTTCAAGCGAAGTTTAATCGTCACGCGAATGATTATTTCTTTGGTCATTTTTGAAGCTGGATCTTGTTGAGGGATTTTTTATTTGCGACGCGTTTGGTATTACTTTTCGCTGTCCTTTATTAGTAGGTGTAGGTGGAATTTAATTTAGCAGCGATTCAGGCCTGACAAATAGATAGCACGCGAACGTTGAATACGCGATCGTTTAAAAAATATCGTTTCATTCGCTCAGCACATTTTACTGTAAAACGATAAAAGTTATCATTGAAATTTGATCGATATGCGAATCAACTACGATCTCGTTTCCTTCGGCGAACGAAATTTGTTAACTTACACAGGGAAGCTTAACGTTAACGAAGTTAAGATTTTTATTGAAATTGGATTTCTCCTTTGAGAGATTTCATGGAAATGCAAACGAACATATTATGAAAGTACTTACTAACTTAACGTCAGTCGAGTCGAATGCGAGGTCCGACTAAAATCTAGCCTCAACTAATCCACGTGAAATCTTACCTGAGATCTAACTTAGCTGAGTTCTAATCTACACCTGATCCAGATCTAACCCACCCTAATCCAGTACAAGTTACACACACCCAAGTAAAACCTAATCCGGCTCCGCGGAAACTCTAAATAATATCCAAGTTGCTCTAATAACAACTTTTGTCCGAGATTTATCACTGCTTTCTCTACGTACTCTACAACCAGGAAACCGAATAAAATATGAAATTTGCAGAAATAATAAGAACGGTAAATCTAACAACGCCATCCAATATAAATTAAGCTCTCCAAGTGGGAATTTCTACGACAACTCGAACATCAAATTCCATTTTACAAATGCGGAGTTTCTTCTGTATGCATCGGAGAATAACTTGCGGAGATACTAAAGAGAATATTTATAAATACTACAATTACTATTACGATTACGTACTATATGTAAAAATGGAATAAGACAATGTAGAGTATTATACAATAATAATAATTCGTATTACAACAGGAAACTCAAGTTCCAGAAGTTCGAAGATCCTTTTTAGCGCTAAACTTACCGACAATTTTTGTATACTTATTGACCAGGCAGGGCAGACTAGAAATTTTTCTTAGAAAAAGAAAGCAAACTAGAAGTAGATATCGAAGAATATATCGTACGCATATTTTATGAAAAGTCACAGATTAGGAAGCGACATGGTAACGTTTAAATATGGTCAAATTTGTGTAGACATTTGAAAGCGTTCAATTTGACCGCTGTGATAGGTTTAGTGTTAACTAAAAAAAAAAAAAAAAAATTTAAGAGACGTCATTTAATATTATTGTAAAGATCGGAGAAAAAATAAAAGGCGTTTGTACTTCTCAGTGTATGCTTTTTCTAACTTTAACTAGAAATTGCAAGAGTATTGGAACAAATACCGGAATTGGCGATCGAATAGCGACGCCGAACGATGCTACGAGACTGCGATGCTTCTCAACAAATACAACCATCCAAGAAACGCCTTAAAATCTTGGACGTAGACCGATTTGATATTTGTTAAGATCGTTTATTTAGCACGTATAAAAGAACGTTGCACGAGGCCCGTGTGGAACTCACATACATATCGTGGAGGGGATATACAGGGTGGTTGGTAACTGGTGGTACAAGCGGAAAGGGGGCGATTCTACGCGGAAAAAGAAGTCGAAAATATAGAATAAAAAAAAAAAAAAAATAAGAATAAAAAAAATATGGAATAAAAAAGTCGGATAGTAAGTTAATAGGTAGGAAAACACTTCGGTCACATTGGAAGTGTTTCTCAACATAACGTCGATCGAGACAACGATCTACAGTGAGATCCGTTCTAACGAGACGCGATAAAGTGCACGCGTACCGAGCGAAAATTCAAAGTCGATTTTCTCGAAAACAAAGCCTCGAACGAAAAATTTGTATTCTATATTTTCGACTTCCTTTTTCGCGTAGAATCACCCCCTTTCCGCTCGTACCACCAGTGGCTTCGCCCTAAGTTCCCTCACTCTCGCACGTACGATACAAATGTATTATATACTCGACAATATTGCCGGAAGACAGAAAGTAATAAAAAAATCGGCGGAATTAAACCATCGATCCTGGTGGCTCGTTACACCCGTTTATCGACGTCCGTGACCCAAGTTGCGCGATCCAAAAACGTCGCTCGGTGGAGAACGAAGGGAACACTTCACTGACACCATCTTCCTGGATATTGAATATTGCTGTTCAATTTATCGACTAGACGGTTGCCTTTCCTTCGATTAAATCGGTCATGAGATTGACCTTCATATTTTCGGAATTCGCGGTAAATTGAATGAATGCGAGCAGAGCGGTAAGTTGGGCGGCAAATAACGCTAATTACATAGGTTTTATTATTATATGTTTTATGGCGCGTTTGGGAGTAATTAGCTGATAAAATTGCTTCGCTTAATGCGTAACGTAATCCGCGTTGTCCGTAGAAAAATTCCATACGCGATGGGATTCCGTCATAGTTGCGGAACGTTACGCGTGCAAATCCAAATGCACACCGAATTATTGTTTAAACCTAGATGAATGGCAGAGTGCGTAGAATCGCAAAGACGAAAATTAAACCAGCGAAAGGGCAAAAAGGGAGAAGAAAGGAAAGAAGCGAAGAGAAAAAAAACGTACACGTCCCATCGATCTTCTTCTCGTGTAGACAACCCTCTTAAGCCTCATCCTTGGAAATTCGCGATGAGTTTTGCAAGCAAAGGGAACTCGAGGGGAAGAAAACAAAGGGCCAGAAAGAAGCGTGCGCACGGGCGACCAAGTTCTCTGGGGAGGAATTCGTAGCGGAGAAGTAAAGCTGCTGCAGAGTGGCGGGCTAGCCGCGTTCCCTTGAATTACTGGCGTCTCAGCGCCCAGGGAAAAATACAACCCGACCAGGGATCGCGTAAATACCGAATGAGACGCGAAACTACGAACGAACAACGAACTTTCTTTTTACTCGGTCTCGTTCGTAAGATGCGCCTACCGTAGCCCCGCGGTGTCCTTTCGTAACTCGCATTTAAAGATTTTAAGGAAACTTCCGATTTTTTTCCAACTTTCTCCCTTGGCGGTTGCGTTTGAACGATCTTGCGAATTTACGGCAAATACATCGTAGAATAAATTGCTCTCCGAATTTCGTACTTTCGAGTCTCTTTGGAAATTTTTAGCGAGATTTTATCGAGATTTCATCGATTTCTTCTTGGAATTTATTCTGTTTGACGATATTAAAAGTTTTCGAGGTACAGTACGAAACACGCGAATTATCATAGTAAGAAAATTTCAGCGGAAGAGAGAAGGGAGGCACGAAACGAACGAATATGTAATTTGCTGTTATTATTGTTATCGCTGTGCGTGTTACAAGAGACACCGTTGCAAATCTTTTTTATAATACAAAACACACGTTACAATCCCCGATAAATTGGATCATGCGGAACCAACGTGATTCACGCGGATAACGGCGACATCGCATCACACAGGACGATCGTTGGCTGACATTTTGCAAGCATAATCGAGGGAAAATCCATCGAACTGTCGGAGTAGCGACATTGTGCGCGATACGCTTTGCCTAAATGCGATTTTCTATTGTTACCAGCCCGCGTATTGTGCGTTATTTAATTACAGAAAATTAGCAACGACAAATGACCGGCTCATTAATGCGCAATCCGGTGATATTTGATAATCCCTTCGCGTTTGAGCAACCTGCGTTTATTACAGGTACGGTACAGCGAAACGTTGCCAACGATTCGTTCGTGGCTGTCGATGATTATTCCAGCGAATTTGCATCCTTCGATACGATCGTCGCTTTTTCTACAGAAAGTAACCTGTATTATGTTAGAGAAATTATCACTAAAAAGATATCGTATGTCAGTGACTAGACGAATTAATCTACGAATAACGCGTTATAGGTATTACCACGTACCATATTAATCGAAACAGTGAGAAATTACAAGCGAGAAATGTTTGGTAAAGAATCGTTGCTGCGGAGAGTAAAAATTTAGGTTTAGAACGAAATACGCGCGAAGAATTTTGCAAAAGAATTGCAAAAATAAGTCGCGAGCCGCCGGTCCAAGTTTAAAATTGATCGCATCGAATCATAATGCGAAGGAAGCGTAATAGCAAAGAACGTATCTTCCGATTCAGGCAGCGTGATCGACCGATCGACTTCCGGTAATTTACGAGATGTCGAGAGTGGCGAGGATTCACGATTAAAGCGATCGACGTTCATCGGTCGTTTAATATTTATAACATAATCGGATTAATCGGCGAATAAATGTTGGCGGCACGATATTATTGATAAAGTCGGGAGCGGGTGGATATAAATTAACGTGTCAGTCGGCAGCAGATAAAATTGTAAAGTAGCTTAATCCCGTCGTTGCAAATTACCGTCATCCGGATCGCTGCGATCGATGGGAAAAAATCGCGTTGTCGCAAATCAATTTTGCTTCGTTTAGTAATTCGCGCGGACAACGTTTTACATATTGAAAAATAAAAGAACGTCGGCGAGTGGATAAAAAAAGGGAGGCAGCGTGAAAATTAACAGGGAAAATTATTTATAAAATTGCGCGCTATTGCACCGATATAACTGTAAAATTTCATTTAAACGGATACGAGAATCGCGATCGTACGTCTGTTGCTTCTTTTTCTCTTCTTTTTTTTCTTTTTTTAAATATAATCTTGGAAATTAAACAGAGAAGAAGGGAGAACGAAGAACAACGTAGATTTTAGGCTGGAAAATATGTATGGAAATATTTGCGCCCTTTTATCACGAAACAACGATCTGATGATACGTGTTGTTTGTTTGCGTTGCTAATATTTCACGGTGGAGCGTGAAAATACGTCTGGTTGCTATAGGAAAAAAAAAAAAAAAGAAAAAATAAAACATGAAAGAAGAAAGGAGAGAATTGGGAGAATGTAAAAATCGCGGAATTCCGATTTTACATATAAACTTACAAAACTTAGGAATTTGTAAACTCGCGTGATTACTTTTCTAAGTTTGATAAACCGATTGTGTAACTTGTAAATACACGTTGATGCATGTACGAATAAAATATGTCAATTTTAGTCTTTCCTTTGGGAAGCCGTTGAAAAATTAACGACAGGATGATCTAAATTGCATACAGCCAGAGGTCGAAGCTTATGTTCTATTTATTGAATACACGCGCATGCTCGAACCAGCAGGACTGGCACTCTTAATTAATTAACCGATCGAGTTCACGTGCACCACGGAAATGCCAATTAGTGTCCTCTCGTTTCTACGATTTCGTTCAGTTGAAATTGCACGACGATCCCTTATTACGCGAGTTTCGTTGAATTATTTTTCCCAAAAGTACGACGTTTCGGTTACACCGGATTTGCTTCGTTCCAGCGATATTTTGATTTTTTTAAGGTAAAACCGACGTTATCAAAGGTTGATCCACGTTGTAGCAAGTTCTTGTCAACGGTAATACGCCAGTTCCGTCGCGCTTTATGCGCTTTGTTCGTTTTGCTAGTGTCACGACTATTTTTCGTAGTAATCGGCCCTTTCTTTGTACCGAAATTACTCTATTTGTCTGCTGGAAATATCGCATAATTTCCGTGGCCTCCATTTGCACGACGACTACTTCGTTTTCTTTCTCGTAATTTTATTAATTTGGCCAACGATACGTTCCTTTAATCATATTTCGCCTATTTTATCGGTCTCGTCGGTATTTTTCACGATCTTCCTGGCAAATTCTTTTTGGCAAAGGTACATCCTTTCGTTTACACCGAGTTTGCTTTATTGGTTTCCCGTGTATCTTCTGTGACTTTTGTGGTAGATTCTTTTTGGCAGAGATGCACCGCTCCGTTCGTACTAAGTTTACAGTATTGGTTTCGTCAGTATCATCTCTGATGCTCGTGGGAAATTCCTTTCATCGGTTACTGTTCCCAAAAAAAAAAAAAACAAAAAAAACAAAAAAAGAAATGTATAGTAGCAGGTTTTGAGAACTTTTTGTTCGTGTGATATTAACTCGTCATTTAAAAGCGAAATAGATAGTCTTAACAATTAAGACAAACGCGATAGATTTACAAAAATCCACTTGTGTCTTCTTCGTTTCAGGTACGCACGATTGAAAATTAAAAGTCTCTTACAAACATGCGTGCAAATCGAAACAGCATAAGAACTGTAAGTAACAACTTTATTGTTTAAAGAACAGCTACAGTCTATTCCATTTCTATCGCCTTAAAAATTCTACCAGAAATTGAATTTCATTGAAACGTTGAGATTCTACCACAAATCGATCGATAACCCTTCGATACTAATGACAGAAAGATAAATAATTAAAACTAGCCTGAGATGTTCGTTGGGCGAAGCTCGAAGCGCGCGAGATTCTAATAATCCTTCGATTTAACCGAACTTTCGTAGAACCGCTCGCAAAGGAAGCGGGAAATCCATTGAAAATTAGAATCGCCTTAGCAACGATGGTCGATCAGGCAACGACAATTATTGGACGGGTTTGCTCGACTGTGGCAACACACTCGAGCGAAACACGAGACGGGCCGGATGAGCGGCGTTAACCGGATAACGCGGAAAATTGAAAGGATGAGTTATTGACAGAGGTGGTCGCCAGCCCCGTTTTCCCGCTACGACCTTTAACGCCGTGGAAATATGTGACACGATGTTCTATTACTTTTTAACGCGCTACTAACCGTGGATCATCGTTGACCTGTGCTCCATTCACCGGAAACGAGCCGTTTCTCCGGACGATCGCGCGCTTTTTCGCGCCTAGATGCCCGTCACCAAGATACAGATGGATTCGATCGCGTCGATGATCGTTCCAACGTTTTGTTCTTTATGGAAGGGACGGGCATTTGCACAGTGATTTATTTCCTCTCTGAATTTTCGGGAAATATATGTGCGCCCAGAAGGTAGTTTAGGCGAGCATTTGATTTATGCACCGACAAATATATCGAGTTCTTGCAGTGCGAATTACTTTCGTGGCAAATTTGCGTCTCGTTCCTCTGCTTTTATTTTTTGTAGTTTGATGTTAAGAACGGAAATTTTCTCTATATCATTGGAACAACGATCCTTTCTGGAATTTTTCTTTCAATAGTGGACGATTACGTGCAGATTATGATGCACTTAGGTTCGAGTAAATCAAATAAATACCATTTTATGAATGAGATATGAAATTCCATTTGCGATGTAATTCTACGTTTTAACAAACATCTGCCATGAAACAAACTTCTCTCCTGAAAAATTGTTTATTCCGTTGTAGAGATATTTGCAAAGTTGTATTACATATTATTTGTTCGAAGAAACTAATATTTTGGCAATCTACGTGATATTTTACGAGTGGAATGTTTATAACACCGCTCTACTTTTGCATTCTTTTCTTTTTTTTTTTTGTAATATTATGCAAGTGAAATTTTAAGTTGAGATCTTAAGGGATCAACGAGCTAGATTTAACGAATGAAGAGATATTACGAATAATATTACAGTATTTTAGCTTAGGTTACTGTTATTATTAAGTAACGCAATAAAATTGTACGTATTAATTATTCGTCGGTCAATCGTTACAAAATTGTTAATAAATTAATCACGATACATGTACATGTTTACGGATACAATAGAATCTGTTTATGCAAACTGTATTGCAGATAATTAATTTATAATAATTCCGGTAGTAATTTCGACAAAGGGGGAATGTAAATATTTTATGTATTACAATATTACAGTGTTGCGTAACGTGAACTATAAACCGGGCTTGCACATATGTGACTTGATGCATAACGCAAGTTGCAGCGAATCAAAAACGCATAGTTTATGGATCAAACTTTCCCAACTGCCTGTCGTAAATCGTACGAAAGCAACACGGAGCCTAACAAACGCGCCCTTAATGCAAAATGTAGTTTTCAATTTCTTTTTCTTTCTTAGGCGGTTTGTATTATTCGTTGATCGATTCGTATTATCGTGCTCTGCGAAGCAACGTAAAAAAATACTTCATTTACGATTTTTAACAAGGCGTGTATTTTATCTTAAAATTCTCGAATCTACGAAATTCGAGGCTCTCTAATTTCTAAATTGTTAAATCTCTGGATATATACAGCATATTGAACACTCGGTTGTTCAAATATTCAAATCTCGAAATATTCAAATAATCTGATCCTCAAATCTTCAAGCTGCTGGATACTCGAATTTCCGAACTCTTAAATATTCAAATTTTCATTACCATCCGTCCCGTAACGCTACATTTACGCAACATTAACGTATAAAATTGTACCTCTCGGCCCTTAACGATCCTAATTGGCCTCAACGATCCTCGAAAATACGTCGTTTGCAGCACACGTACGCACACGCATAGACATGCATAGGAAAATGGAAAAATTTCCAGTTGGAAAGGGCAAAAGACGAGGTAGAAGAAGAAGGAGCGGTCGTTTGGTCCAGCTTCGCCGACAAGAAATCGCGATGGATGGACGAAAAAGGGGCAGAGCTGCACCACTGTGGAACAGCGAGAGCGATCGCGAATTTCGCCGATTTTCTCGGGCATAAATCCACCGCGTTTTTTAGAACGGCGACTCGCGCTTTTTAATAAAACCATTCGACCGCTGGTCCTCCTCGTGAAATATCGTCTCCAGCCCGCGTTCTCAGCCTACGCGTTCTCGGTTACTCCTTCTTCCGCTCACCCACCTGCGTACCAACGCTCACACACAGCCGATGCATCGACCGACCTCTTTCCAATTCGCTGCTTCCTGGTAAAATTGCAATTTCAGAGTGTTCCATTGTTGCTGCATCTGTTTATAAATACAGTGGCGGACGAAAGGAAGTTTCACGCCATTGTGGGTACGATCGGTTCAATTTTTAACGAAGACGACGCTGAGCGATCGAATCGTAATACGCGATCAAAATAAATAATGGAAAATATCCGGTTTCTATCGTGAATGGCAAGTTAGTGAGTAATAAATGTGTGCGAGTAAATATAATATTATACGTATGCCAACGTCAGAAATATTCAACTTTTAACGTAAAATAGAAAAAGAAACGTGTAAATAAAGACATTAATGCACCACGCACAAACGATGGTTCATCGACAATTAATTGAAATATGTTAATATAAAGGATACAGTACCGAATAATCGAAACGAAATATTACGCAAAAATATCAGCGAATTGTATGACATCGAAGAGATGGCAGGATCCAAACGATTCGGTCCTTTTATTCCAGTTATCGCATTAAAAATCTCCAGTTTTTCAGTCTCCACGCTAAAAGTTGGCGCAGTCGCTGTTCCAATTTTCACTGCTTCAGCCCGTAGAATCGCGAATTTCGCGAGGTTCAGCCGGATTTTCATGCTATCCCGCGTGCGTTCGTCTTTCACGCGAGCTCGAACGATCAAGCTCGGGCACGGGGCTCAGACCTCGTAATTTCCGCGGAATCGCAATTTTCCCTCGCGCCGGAAACGTTTAAATCCCTCCGTCCCGCCCATTAATGCCATACGTTCTTTCAGACTCGTTATGAATATTCTCACCTGCGCGCACGTGCGGCCGCGTTTCCATAGAGCGAAAAGACAGGCAAAAAAAAAAAAAAAGAAACATAACGAAAAGGAAGAATAGAAAAAATTGAGAAAAAAGAAGGTGGAAGCACGCGTCGTGACGCCTGGTCGTCGCGAATTTTAATTCGTCTCGCTCGTATTTATCGCGTCGCGCGTGGCCCCGCGTTTGTCGCCCCGAATTGCGGATATGTTAATTTTCTTGGCGAGATCTGCTTCGTTTTTTCTTTCCGCTTTTTTCTGTTTCAGTTGTATTTTATTTAACACATTTCCTGTTTTTAACGTGTAAAATTAGGTTCTGTAACAAAATTGCGTTATTACATGAAAACACTGCTAATGCTAATTACGCTTATAAAGTACATGAAATTGCGACACGTCTTTTCGGCGTATAATAGTAAAAGAATTGTTTGCTTAATCGTTAAAATTATTTCAACATCGCACAACTATTGACAATTTTCCTATCAAACGGTACTCTTATTACATATTCGTGCAATAAAGAGTTCCTGAAAAGGAAAATTTATCTTCCAAGTTACGATATATGCATGCTCTATATTGTAAAGTAGAATGTTATAGAAAAATTGTAGAAGAAAAGTTTTAGTTTGAAATAAAGCTACGCTTTAATTAGAAACTTTTAGCAGCCACGGCATTCTATTTCCAGTTTAGCCGATTCGTATGGTGTTTGCGTTATCGTATTTATTTTATATTTTGATCGTGATCGTTTAAATGACGAATCCGCAAACGAACTAAAATATCCTATTCGAACGTTTGTATCGCACGAGATGATCGTTTTTCCTTTTTAATTTCATATGAAACGTCCGTTGTGATAAATATATTTCAATATGAATTTCGTAGTCCATATATTCGCACTGAGGACAAATGCCCGCGGCAACCGGTAAATTGCTACTACAAAAGTGTTAACATTCTCTTTGTTCGGTTGTCCTTCGATGCGCTGAATAATTAGCATGATTACGTGACTTTGATCAGAATAAAAAAAGAAAAAAATGATAAAACAGAATGTATGATTACTTTTTAAGTCCTTTGAGATAATGAGGGGATGTTGCAGGTAGAAATTATTAGCACGTTAATGGATTGAAATCGCAGCCAATGAATTCTGCCCCTTTTTTGAATTATTTATCAACGTATCAAGAATTCTATTTGCACGGAGAACGCGTCAAAGGATAATTCTCTTTATTTTCTATCGCTATGTCTGAATATATTTATATACAGTCCTTCGTAATCGATAGTTTTAATAACTGGAATATATTTCTAACGGAGACGCTCGGTGATCTCCCGCTTTTTAATTCTCTTCACATTTTATTTTTGATAAATTCCAAAGTTTATATGGTTTGATTCTCCTAAATGCTCAGATAATGTTACGTTGAACGTTAAACAGCTTATTTGCTAGTTGGTTGAAGTTGCAGAGGAAACTGAGACGGAAACCAAGCTTAGAGTATCATCCTTGTTATACTAAATTTGTCATGCAATATTCATTGTTTTAATTTGCATACATTAGCGTCTCTATTGTCAGAATGCCATTTAACCGAACTATCGATTATTGGAACACGGCTTGATGGAAAATTTGGAAGCGGTAAGGAAACTATGAGAAATTGTTATGTTTTTATTTATATTTATTTAGAGCGTTCGTTCCTGTTGAATACATTAACAAATCGATTACCTTCTTTCGCAAGAAGGACAAAGATACCTAATTATGCAAACAGGGTGTGTCATAATTGGATCGAATAATCGAAACTCTATTACAGTTCACGTTTGATGGTACGCGTGCGTGTCTATAAATTAATAATTAATTAAACACAATGCATGTATTTCGGTGAAACTGACCTCAAATTTTGGTATATTATGTCTTCCATATAAGATCAATCTGAAAAGTGTATTTCTGTTACCGATAATTAATAACAAAATAATTTCTCTTGTACACTGATATACGAATTCGGTTGCTGAAAGGGCCAACAGGAACAAAGAAAGGAATATTCTTCTTATCTAAACTGAAAAAGTAAAAGTTCCCACCTTCTTACGTATTTCGTGCAAGAGAAACGATATATTATATAATAAGATAAATGATAATAATTCTAGAGACGGTAAGTAACATTTTCCATTATCGACGAACAGAAGAAGAGGGGAAAGCGAGGAAAAAGATGGAAAAAATATATATATATCGGATGGTCAAGTAGAATGGGACATTCCGGTAATTAAACGTAGCAGATGGTGAGCGAATAGGCGCAGCAGCATTATGTCTTCCATATAAGATCAATCTGAAAAGTGTATTTCTGTTACCGATAATTAATAACAAAATAATTTCTCTTGTACACTGAGATACGAATTCGGTTGCTGAAAGGGCCAACAGGNAACAAAGAAAGGAATATTCTTCTTATCTAAACTGAAAAAGTAAAAGTTCCCACCTTCTTACGTATTTCGTGCAAGAGAAACGATATATTATATAATAAGATAAATGATAATAATTCTAGAGACGGTAAGTAACATTTTCCATTATCGACGAACAGAAGAAGAGGGGAAAGCGAGGAAAAAGATGGAAAAAATATATATATATATATATATCGGATGGTCAAGTAGAATGGGACATTCCGGTAATTAAACGTAGCAGATGGTGAGCGAATAGGCGCAGCAGCACGAGCGAGGGGAAGCTTTCGAAAAAAACGCTGGGGCTCAGCCTCCGGTAGCCCAGTTGAATTTAAATTCCTTATCGATCGCTCGATCCAGACCCGGGGATCGTTTATTTTTATCTGGTTCGTAGCGTATTGCTGATTGCACGATTTCGACGCTCGAATTTCTATCGAATTCGCAACTTGTTGATTCATTTATAGGATTTGGCAATCGCCGCTATGCCACGCCAACTTTGCACATCATACCTTTTGGCAACGACCCGATGCAACGATTGCGCAACGAGAAACGCTACAATTTTCCATACCACAATTTTTTTTCTTCTCTCTCTTTTTTTCTTTTTTTTTTTTTAATCATTCGATTGTTTTTCTTCCGAGGGCGAACTTTTCCACTGGGAGATAAAATGCGAAATACGAAATATTTGAGTGATCTTTTTTGTGGGCGGTGAGAGTGTTATGTAAATTCCATACAATTGGTTTGGATTTTTTCCCCTCTTCGTTTTAACTGACGTGAATAGCAATTTTTTTCATCCTCCTCTCGATCCGGTTGTAGTAATACAGTTATTAAAGGTGCGAGATACTGTAGGATTGGCTCGGTTACGTGTTTTTCTTTTTTATCGCGAGAAACCATAGTATCTCGTATTTCTTCCTCTCTGACAAATTCCTTTTATTTGTTGCATGTAATCGTTCTTGCAACCACGCGTAAAATACAGTATCTTAATCGACGAATAAAATATTTCGATTATTTGCAGTAACATTTATAACAGTATAGGCATTTTATTAATTTTACAGAATTGTTAGATACACTCGTAAAATATTAATTCTTCCCAATGCGAACGTACCAATGCGAAGGGGAAGTGGGCCGTGTGTAGTCAGACACGCCGTGCAACTGCGTACTCATTTTCCTATACGATCGTCTTAGAAATATTCTTGCATCCCGAACTCAACTACGAAATCGATAATTCCTTTAACTTCTCTATTATTATTAAGAAAGCCTTGTAAAAAAAAAAAAGAGAAACATTAAAATATTATACAAAACTTACATTTCTTACTAGAATTTCTTATAATACCAAAATCGTACTCGACATCGCGAGTATATGTTTTCAAATTGTGCAATTTTTTATTATAATTATATTATATTTCAAATGATAAATACAATTTGATCAACAGAGTCAATTTCATCGACGATTAGTCGGCCAATCAATTTATAATCCATCATTGCCTCTAACAATTTCGCGTCTTGCCAAAGACGATATCGCCTTTCCTCGTTTCGACGACCAGACAGACATCAGGAGTTTCCATTTCGACCCTAACCAGCTTCCGTAGCTTCGTCTACTTACATCTGCAATCCGAATTCAATAAGCGGCCTGGCAAAAGGACGACTTGGACGATCGATCAACGGACCAACGAAAACGTAATGAAATACCTTTCGGATCTTAGATTCGACTCGCGTCCGTGTTCGTGTCCGTGTCCGTGAGATACCATCGGTTTTTTCCCTCCTTCTTTTTCCTTTTCTTTGGAAGAAGAGGTAACTTCGACTGGAACAATTTGCGATAGCATGGGTAAACTGGTTCGTTTTTTTTTGGCGTTTCTTCGGGCAACGAAGAGATACGGGGAAAATGGAAAATAGGATGTGGCGAAGTAGCGGAAAAAGATTGTTCAAAAGAAAGTAACGATGCCAGGCATTGGAAACGAGAAAGGGGACAAGAAAAGGATTAGGTGCGAAGAAAGCAGATATTGAAATAGGGGAGGCAAGAATGGAGATAGGAGAGAACTGAAACACAGGAAGGTAATAGAAAAGGTAAGAATTGGAAGTTTCAAGATGATCGAAGTAGCGTAAAAGAATTTTTAAGCGGAAAGAGATTGACGAGCAAAAAAACGCGAGGAAGAAGATTGGAACGGAATAGGTGGAAATTAAGAAAAAAGCTAATTGCAAGAAAGAGGAAGATCGAGACGGAAGAAGTGGAAATTTGAACAGAACCAATTGTAAGAAAGAAGAATATCGAAGCGCGGAACTTGAAATTCGGGACAAAGACGAGTGGAAGAGGCAAGGAAAAATACGGTGAATTATAAAATTAAGAAGAATGCAGAATACAGGGGGAAACAGGAGAAATAAGGTAATGAAAGGAAAGGAAGACAGAGAGGTAGAATGGGATAGCGTGGGAATGTTAATCGAATATTAAAAGGTAAAAAGGAAATAGAAGGGAGGAAAGCGTAAAATAGCGGCGGGAAAAAAGGAGACGGAAGAATGAAACATAGCGATAGCGAAAAATAGAGAAGGTGGATGGGAGAAGAGCGGGAATCCGCGCGAGCAAGTGGTAAAAGAGAGCAAGCGAAATAACGAGAAACGATATTCCCGGAGAGAAAGTGAAATAGCGAAATAGTAAAAAAAATGGCGAAGACGAAGAGAAATACTGAAATTGTGGAAGCACCGAAGTCGGATAAATGAAACACGAGGAAAAAGGGTGTCCGAGACGGGACATATTAAAACGGATTAAACCGTGAAAGAGGAAAAAGAGCAACCAAGGGAAAATAATAAAATTGAAGGAAGAACTGAACGTACGAAGAAACGAAAGTATTGAAAGGAAAGAATGAAAATTGGAGAACGCGACGGAGAAAAGATATTAGAAGTAGAGAACGGACTTAAAAGATGGAAAATATCGAAGAAAAAGAAACTTGTATCGGAGAAAGAGGAAACGATGCAACGAATAGAAAACGGAAAACATGAAATCATGTATTTA
Source organism: Bombus confusus (assembly GCA_014737475.1). Classification (NCBI taxonomy): domain Eukaryota; kingdom Metazoa; phylum Arthropoda; class Insecta; order Hymenoptera; family Apidae; genus Bombus; species Bombus confusus. The sequence goes on from JACXIV010000094.1 coordinate 1,923,875, forward strand.
AAGAAATAAATATGGAAGAAGGAAAAATTACAATTAAGGAAGGAGGAATGGGAACGGAGATGAATTCTAAAACGAACGAAGATAAGAAACGTCGGCCGAATGTGTGCCGCACGTTCGAATATAAAAGCGAGCCAGGTCGTAGCGAGTAATAGTGGCTCGTAAAGTTCATACACGTGGAGACAGACGGACCGTGATTCAACGAATACGTCTTTCTTATTATCGCTTAAGGATCGAACGTGGCTCGCGAAACGTCCTAGATTCATCCAAGCACAACCTCCGTATCGTCAATTTCTTCCAGCAGAAATTTTCGGGAAAGAAAAGACGTCACGACGTTAGATACACGGTGACGTTCTTCCCTCGCTTTCCTTTTTAGATTTATGATACTATTTTTCCTTCTTTTTTCTTCTTATTTTTCAAACGTATAGCGAACAACCGATCCGTTACATCCGCAGCCGAGATTTCTCCTAATATTTGTCTTCTATACGAAGCCGGATTAGGTAACGAACTTCTCGTCCCTCGAAGAGTCGAGAAATCTTCAGATTTCTTGTAATCGGCAAAACATCCGCTTCTATTTATCTCTGGATTTCAGTTCAACCAACCGACTAGTTACTTAAGTCCGGAGAATCGGATCTCGTTGACGTACTCGAAATGGTTGTTAATATTTAATTTTTTAAGTTAAATATCCCTCTATCTTCTAGCTGAAAATTATTTTTCCTCGATTCGTTATTTAAATTGAAACGGCAGCTATATTTTGTATATTCCAATTGGCAGACTTTTTCATTTCTCGCTGCTGTTCTTCCAAATGACGTAACTTTTCGATGAAACCGTTCGTGAGTTTCACATAAATGTAACGAGATTTCGTCCAGAAGATTACCGCATATTTTTAAAGCAAATGCTTAAAGCAAATTTCCTCGGAAACGAATGTATACATTTTTTATACGCTGAATACCCTACATATTCTAAACGTGTACTCTACGACGACAAACTATCATTGTTCCTCCTTACCAGACGTTGGCTTTTAACATTTATTTCGTTCTTTATAGTTACTCGGCAAGATTAATTTTACAACTCGTCCATATCCATTTTCTATGATATCAAGGCGCCATTAATCTTCCACCAGTGGCTCTTGCGCTACGAAAATGGACCGTGTCCATTTTCTGTGATACCAACCTACCATTAGGTTTCTGCAACACATCAACCGGAAATCTATTTCTCCCAATAGCTATTCTCGACGTACACGTCTTTCCATCCTCTTTCCCCTAGACGAGAGTTCTTAATCTTGGAACCGACGTCATTCGGCGTTCGTTCGATTATTCATCGACGCGCCTGCTCCAAGTTATCCACGAAAATCAGCTTTCATCTTCTCTTGCTTGAAACATCGTGAAACATTTTTTAAACTGTGACTGGCAAATTACGCGCAATGTACGCTATTTAAAATATTCGTAAAACAAAGAAAAATATATATCCAAAGTTATACGAGGTCGAAACAATGTATTAATATTTTAGAACGGAACGAAAGTTCGAACAAGACTGGAACAAACGTTTCAGCACTAGAATTTTCAAAAAGCCGATCCAGCAAGTATCTCGAGCGTATATAACGTTAGACTACGTTTAGGTGTATGTCGTATGCGTTGCGTAAAACCAATATTTGGCCAATATAGCGAGTCTCATGACCGTGAGAAGATGAAATTTCAAGATGTCTCGTATAACCCGCGCAGTATATTCGTAAAACGTATCTACGAATGTTCGAATATTTTCGCGAGCCTGTGTACCCGACAAATCCAGAACATAATAATATATGAAATATAACAATGCAACAGCACGCCGTTGTAACCGTTCGAAAGCCCCTCCCGATGCTATCAACCTCCGTATATCGATATCCCTTTTCACGTACATTATTCTCCAAACTCTAGCCGTACACCACGGCCGAGAAATTACGAACTTTCACGATCGACGTCCCGTCGAAATTGACTTTATCGATAAGTCTACCACCAGGCCGCACAATATGCGCTCTAATACGAAAGTAATTTACGAAGGCGGACCAAAACTGGTCGTCTGATTGATTTATGCATGGCCGCGCGGGATGTTCCATTACCTAATTCCCAGGGCCGATCTAGGTCGTGACGTACATTATCGTGCATAAGTATTTCGATACTTGTAAATTATTACGGGTACAAGGAATATATTTGTCAAATGGATCTCTTTAATTTGATTCAACCTCTGATATTAATTTCAGGCAATTGCTAACGAACAATGAAATTTTCCAACAAATACTCCTCCAGGTTGCGTATCGAGGAGAATCAACGGAGAGAAATCCGACATTCGATGTGGTATTATTTACGATTGGTAAAACGTTTAATAGAAGAATGTTCCTTGTTTGATATTTGTTAGAATTTTGATAGCATTTCTTCATTTTTTGTTTTTTTTTTTTTTTTTTTGTTGCAAGGTGTATAGATTAATTTGTTGAACCATGTACGTAGAATCTTTATTTATAAATGTCTCGCGTTCATTGTTAATTAAACCATATGGATACCCTGTTTCTGCAAAGAGCTTTAATAAAGTCGCGAGTTGCGTGGAATTTTCAAAACGAGAAAAGAGGCGCTTACGAACTGAACCAAATATTTATACGTCATCTGCAAGAAAGAAATATGTACGAAATGTTGATCCAACGTCGCTTATCTAATTGCTATTTGTTTAGTATAATCTTCTAAAAGCTGAACAAGCAAGAGCCACAAAACGATTCACCGGCGCAACAACCGACGCTTAAGTAAACCCCAGCAAGTAGTATTAATCGGTATACAGGCAGACGCACAGCTCTTCGCTAAACCAAACATTTCCCTTACGTCTTACGCTGCTCCGTTACAGTCCATTCCTCTTATCACGATCGAAGACGCTATGAGCAAAAATTCTGAAAATATTCGCAACGCGTACAGCGACGAGTCCTTGCGATTGATCCGATACAATTTAATTATTGCTCGACGTAAAAGTGTGGGGGCAGTCGTGTGTGCTTACAGCGTTTCAAAGTACAAATAAGGAATATCAGGGAAACAAGATAGAAGTGAAATTATTCGTAATGCGACGAATACGAATATCATTGCGCACGCGTACAATTAAAAAAGAAAGAAAAGAATAGTAACGAGTAATCGCGTGATACCAGTAAATTAAGAATTATGATAATTAGTCAGAATGAAAATTTTTTAGCGATAATTAGTAAAAATTATGAAACGTACGAGGCTAATTGTTATTCCTCTCATTACGTTCTTATTGCGCTTGTGCGCATAAAAATCGTCACTCGGTATATCTTTCGCCGCAAATTACGACAAACGCAATTATTAACCAACTTCCATTCCACTTCGTTCTACATACGTGGTACATACATACACCGCACGGATATTAATTTCATCTCTATCGTGGCAACGTTAAAACACGGAATTTCTACAACACAAAACGCTTTCGATGAAATGACGTTTCGCGAAAGCTGGTTGCCCGAACGCTCTCCATGATACACGATCATCAGAAATAATGGAGCAGCGTGTGCGTAGCGACAGGTTGGCCCGATAGAAGCTGCCCCTCGTACCGGTCGAATCGATTTGATTACAGCGAATGATCGAATGCAAATTAGCGGCGCGAGGATATGATCGGCGATCTCTCCCTGGTGGCCCGTTTTCCAGATTTCCAGGCTCGCTTCCAACGTTTCCCCTTCCTTTCCTATCTACCCTATTTCCACTCCGCGTGTCCCAATTTCTGACTGGTCTCGCGGCATCCGATGGCACCGTTGTTCCCCGAGCCGTGTAATTTCCGCGAAAGTCGAAACAATTGGCCTGCGTCGGGGTCGTGAATGGATATGGTGCGAGATGGATCGTTACCCGAGCCAGATATACGCGTAGATGGAAGACCTTTGTTTCTCTGAATCGTTGATGAACAGTGGATTCGTGTTTTGCGTGGGTTGAGCGAGCAAGGCGGTAAGTATCTTTGCGATAGAATATTTGGCGCGGATGTTGAGCTTGCAATTTCCAGTGGCACAGTGATGCGGAAGGATTGTTAGCGAGGGACGACGGAGCGGAGAAAAAGATTCCGACAGAAGCTGTTAACGGCTGTGTAAAGTGAGAGGTGCAGAGTGGCGCCATGAGGAGGATGAGAATCGTAGAGTAGAGCGAACAGATGACGAGGACTTAGGAAAGATGCGAGTACTTAGGAAAATTGTATAAATTCTCGCTCGAGGGATTGATATATCGTTTAATCGTCGTTCGCATCGCACCAGTCGAAGGTTGGAAGCGGGCAGAAGGTAAAAATAGAAGGCTGAAAGGTGAAGATCGAGTTGAGGAGAAAATAGAGATGAAAGGATCGATGATAAGAGACTGCGATACGGAAGATTTCGACACAGGGTTTATGAAACACAGATTTTTTAAATAAACAGCGTACGAGACAATATGAAAACAGAACGTATGAGCGATGACGGAGGAAAATATTTCTACGTGGTATTCTGAACAAAATTACACAGCGAATATAGCACGCAGCTAAGCCATCCGGCAAAATATACGCGAAAAATGAGAAAGTAGACGGTAAAAAATCAACTTTGCGGAAAGATCGTAAAGCGTAGATTTTTCTCTAAATCTATGACTACCAAAGGAGTAATTCGGAAAGAGTTAGAGAATGCAGGAATATAGGGCAGAGAACGATAAGGTTCCTGTCTTCGTGGAAAAGGGATTGGACGATAAAAACAGAGAGAAAGGAATTAATGGACGAAAAGAGACAGACAGACAGACAGACAGAGGTGAACGTCAAAAGATAATGACGTATATAGTTTGGAAAGCCAGTAGAACGAAGACGGTTCTTTATTTTATAGTCGTAATTACGCGTTCAATGTTAAACGAGGATGAGGAAGTATTTATTTTTCAGTAATAATTACAAGCTTTAAGAGAGAAGAACGCGAGAGGACCGAACAATATACCGAGGGATTGGCTTCTACTTTATTCCTTGCCTCGCCTCTTTCTGAACAATGAGTGACGAATAAATAAATGACGAATGCCCGACGAGAAGAGGGTGAGAGGGGATGGAACGGCTTTTGTTTTGCACAGCAATTTCGCGTTCATTAAGCGGCAAACAAACAAAAGCTGCCAGTTGAGAGGAAAACGAATAAGCTTTCTGATAAAAAGGAGAAAGAAGAGAAAAAGAACTCGCAGGGATAACATGCAGAAATAAGTTAGACGCAAACGTACGTACGTACAGTTGGTGGTGAAAGTATTTCAACGCCTGTAGAACGTTTTACGAATATATTACGAGCGTTGTACGAGAAACGTTTGAAATTGATTTATACAACACGCACGGTATAAACGTAAAAGTTTTCTACGCCAAGTATTCGAATGTATATTAAAATGATAATAAACGCGCGCCAAATATACTGCAGCTTGTGTATACATTTGCGGATCGTTCGAAATTTTATCAGCATAATCGTGACAGTCGTATCCCTGTACAGAGTTAATGAAATTTCGAAATATTTAATACGACACACGCGCGATACGTACAGAAAATTTTCCTATGGTTTCGAATATTTTTGTTGGTTACTGTACACGTGTATATAATACTGTTACAGTTGTAGAGAGATGGACACAACGGAGGAAGAAGAGAATTTTACAACGTTGCCTGAGCTGAAAATCGCTGCTCTTTGCCAAATGGGTTAAACAAACGGCACACGATGATGTGTACGCCTAATGAATGTGTTCTTATGAAACTTTCAAGATCTCGTTAGCATTCGTCGAGAGGATTCGATTGTTTTTACGTCGCGCGTAATTTACGAGGATTTCGATGTTTTCCTTTTTCGAATCCACTCGACGACGAACGAAACATACGTACGTCGTTCCTGTTATATTTAATGAATAATCCCGGGCTTCTTTGACGTATTTCGCGTTTAATTTGCGCGATTCCGATACGAATAAATCTACCGCCGCTTCTATACGAGAGCACGCTAATAAGTAACTGGAAAAAAATAACGATCTTCTCGTTTGCCTTTAATGATACCAGACCTGTGCTTTTTTAAATTAATTAAAAATTTAGAAATTGTTTTGTTCGTTGAATGCTTTTATCCAGATAGTTAATCGTAGTTGTACGAATACGTTTTAACTTGTATTGAAAATCGAAAAAGTTATTCAGCGGATCGAGACTCACGGTAGCGTGAGCGAACTTTCGACAATTCGAATTTGCGATCGCGTACTTCCACTTCCTTCAATTATTCTCGCTTAACAAACAATTAATTAACCCTATTCCATTCTCTGACTTAAGTCACCGTCACAACAAATCTTCATTAGTTGAAGATCTACGACCAACGCTTTTACGATAACAAATACACAGCACTATTTCATTAGCAAAACTTACGACGGACTGACTTACATCGCCACGACTCTCGATACTTTACCCAAAGGGTGAAACAAATTTATCGTTTTAAACTCCATTTGTTTCATAGTTTTCGATTCGTAAAAATATAAATTTCCATCGAGACTCGCATTCCAATGATAAATAAGTGTGCGAAAGCTTTTGAAAAGACATATACTCGCTTCAGAAATGCGGTATTCCAATCAACTGCAATCTACCCTCACCCTTACCTGGCCACAGACTATAAAAGCGCGAGCAGTTCATTAAAACGACTTTGCCGCTTGAAAAATAAACCGAATCCCCTTCGTCCTCCCCCGATCGCAGCCCCTGAGTGAAACAATATGTTTCCCAAGAATTGCTCGTATAACAGAAACGGCGAGGGGTCTCGTGTAGCCCCGAGCAACGAGAGAAACGTTCAATTGGAACGGTTTCACGGAACGAAAAAAGGGCAGGGGGATGGTGCACGGCGAAAGCCCTTTTTTTTTTAATCTGTCGATATTCACTCGACGACAAATTGCGACGATAGAAGCAGCCGGAGGAGCGGCGCTCTCCTTTCACGTACTTTCCGTATACCAGACCATTTATCGCCGATAATTACACAGCTGCATCGTCGCAACCCCTGACCAGGCTTATTTTTACTTTCGACGGTAATCGAGTTAATTGCCGTTGGTTTATTACGTAGACGACGCGAGTTACGATACGACGTTGTCGAGGCTTTCTATACTTAGGTTTGTTCAATGATGAACGCGTTACACAGCGGCGAAGAAAAGCATTGCCGCCGACCATATTTTGTAAAATATAACTTTGGAACGTGAAATCGAGATACACCGTAGTTCGTAGGATTAAAAATAAATAAAAAGGAATATGTCGTTTGAAAGGTGAAATTTCAATTACCGTAGCATCGATACAAGAGTCGTAGAATCATTTTGGAACCGACGTAGGATATAATGTAATTGTCCGAAAAATGAATAACAACGAGAGCGCTCAATTAACCCCGAAAAACCACTACTCGCTTCGTTCTAAACAGTTGCAAGAACGAGCAAATTTCTTAACGAGAACAAACAATCTAAAGTAACTGCGTCTGAGTAGAAACATCCGTTTCTACTTGCTTCTCGCTCGGTTGAAAGGAAACAGACGATAAGAAACACGCGTAATCTTTTAATCGAAACATCCGTATAATAAGTAAAAATGGCTGTGTCTGGTTACAAACTTTCAATTCTATTTCCAAAGAATACGCGATAAGAAGCACACCTGTTCGACGCAGGAATCATTACCAATTTCGTTGCAAACGAACAATTACAAGAATGCGCCGTTGTGTCAACCAAAACGATCAATAAGCCGAAGCAGTCGTGTCCGAGCATAAGCTTCCAGTTCTACTTACTGCTCGCTACTTTCTGCTCTACGTCCGCATCTACTATCTCCGTCCATGTTTCTCACGCAGACTTCTTTCCTCTCGTACCGCAAATGGAATTCCGTTTCTCTATCAAAGAAAAACGTATCTCTATGCACGCGGAGGGAACGAAACGGTGGACGATAAAAATTGTGGGTCACGAGAGCACGTTCCCGGCCGTCAATAATATTTAGTAATCGCATTTATCATTGAGTCTTGGCGGACTCTCTTGCCGATATCAACGAAAATGGTAAAAGGGAAGCGTTCAGTGGACCAGCTATCGCAAACTCCGTACTCTCTCCTCCCTCTCTATATTTATTCTACTTTCCTCTTCCTCGCTCGATCGTTTTAAAGCTTTGCTCTCACGAACGCGGCTTTTATTTCTCGACGATAGAAAAACAACTTTTCTCCGTGTGTCGCGTGTTATTCGCCAGATATTCTTTGCGCAGTTTGCACTCTCTTAATTTCGCGTGGAATCAGAGTGCAGGCGAATTCTTCGATTCGAACGAATTTGCAAAAAGGGGAACCGTTGGACTGAATTATTCTCAGAGTCGTGCTAATAACGAAAGTTTGTTCGACGGATATTTGAGTTGAGGCGAATGGCAGAGAGTTAGGGGTTCAGGCTGTGAATCGTGGTCTTCGTACTGTAGTTTGTCGTACGTCGTTTAAAGCAATATTTGCGAAGATCAGATTTAAAACTACAACTCACGCTTTGCGCCTGTTAAATAATAAGAAGACTTGGCAACAGAAATATTTTCGCTGTTAATTTTTCCACCAGTATCTCTGGCGTTTAGCTCCGAAACGTGCAATCAGGACGACGTTGCACTCGCGAACAAACGAATAAAAAAGAATTGCATTTCGTGGAAGAACTCTTCGTCGTCTTTCTTAATTCGATCGAACGTCAAAAGCAACAACATATCGTCTTATACGATAATCTCAAGCACCGTCGACTCCTTACGATCGTCTAAAATCCCTGTTCCAAGAATTATCTGGAAAATGCCAAACGACTTCGGAATGTCAAAATCTTCCACGACTGTTCTTTCTTCGAAGATGAAATTTTCGCTAATTTCTACGATATATAAAGCATATGCACCGTTGGTGGAGGCCCTCGTTTCTCCTTTTTGTTTCGATCGGGTGGATGATGAAGGGCCGATAGAAGGGAAGGAATCTGGAAAAATATCACGGTCGCGAGATCAAACGGAATGGATGGCACGACTCGCTAACCCTCTCGTCCCGCCCATTGGCCAGATAGCAGAGGCAGATATACAGCAGAATGGGTGTGTTCGCGTATGGATGCAAGCCTCGTGCGTGTGCTATCGAGGGTTCGAGGGTGAAATGAGAAGCGAAACCGGTGAAACGTCGACGGGGTGAAAGGGATATAAAGGGGTTGAATCGCGGGCCTCAAGAAAGACATTTTACTTTGGAACGGACGTTGGAATATGGGAGAATTTTGAATATGAATTGCGAAGGATTTTGGGGGCGAATGGTCCTTGGTTAAGGAAGATCGTTAAACTGTCTGGTTTGGAAGAGTTTTAGAATAATTTCAGAAACATTGTCCATAAATCTTGGAAACAACGCCGATGGAAGTTTTTTGAAGAGTTAATTAAGCATTTGTTTCGAATTTAATTCGATCGAATTATCTTCGAGTATTAAATAAAATTCGAGATATTCGCGAACGCTAGTTTTTTCGATCAAATTCGTGAAAATTAAACTTCATGTGTACCGACGTGATAGTTTTTAATAGGAAGAAACGTCGATAATTTGCAATAACAAGCACGCATTAATTGAAACTCGGGGCAATCTGTACAACATATTATAATTGTAATAGTCCGTCGAATATTTGGAAATTTCTATTTTTGAAGTTTCTAGAAGTTTCTGATTATTTGTGATAACTTGCGAATACAGGCAGATCGATTGAAATTCTGGTAATTGCTACCACGAAATAATTACGCTACCTTATCGAATAATGTTTGGAAATTTTTACTTATTCGCAGTTACAAGTTACGCGTACTCGCGAATCTGTCATATATCTTCAAAATTTTATTTTACGCTTCATACGAATAGAAAGTGATCCGTAATATTTACCGATAAGGCCGAAAGATTGTAATAAATAAAGAATCGTAACCAAATCGCAATATTTTTATAGACTTCGATTCTAATTCCTTCGCAATAAGTAAGAACGTAATTAGAAGAATGAACAAAACTACGATTCTTCGCTTTACTTTAATTACGATTCTCTTCTCCTGTAAGCTACTGAAATCCTTATTATAGAATTTTAATAATCTGTCGAACAGTCTTCGGCAAGAAGAAGTTTCTAATTCGTAATAACGAGCATATTAAAAAGTCGAGGATCGTCTGGAATATTTCGAAGAAGGAGAAGAAGAAAGGAAAACAAGGTGAAATTGCTGGAAGCTTCGATATGAATTTAATGCGATACTCGAAGAGGATCTCCGGCGGTTCCGATATTTCGAGAATTTCGAGACGCTGCGACGTGGGAGGACACTCGAAAACAAATAATGGGCAGAATCAAGTGTCCGTCACTTGGCCTAAGTGAAAAAGGTATCGAAGAACCAATGAAAGGACAAGAAAAGTGGAAAAATGAAAAGGAAGCAGCCTGCCTTCGGATAAAAGGAAAACACGCTATCGACTGAAAGCTCGCTGTTGCTCGCTACGTTGCATCCTGCGAATTAATATAAAACGTACTTCGAAACACCGTGCTATCTCGACCCGTATAAAATGGAAAAAGTAATAAGGAGGGGAAAACAATTTCCGAATAACAATTTAATTTAACGAATTTCATTTAACCAGCGGAATTTACGTAGAGCGGAAATTGCATATAGATGTCTAAAAAGTATTTTATTAAAAAATTAAAGAAGTTGCGATATACCGGTGATTTTCTGCGGGGGAGAAATGTTCCCTTGCAGATAATAAGTTGAATAACAGTTTATAACAAGCGTTATAATACAACAATAGGGATGAGTCTTCAAACGGATTTAACTCCGGCATAAACAGAAGAAAAAGATATTTCGCGTATCAACAGATTTGCGAGCGGAAAAAGCTTGAAAAGACTTTGCTTCCGCCGATGAACACATTTTCGAATAACAAGCAGATATCAACAACGAACGAAAATAACGAGATCGACGTAATATGTAAATTCCGTTTAAATATAGAGAGCCGCGTAGGTTGGAAAATTGTAGAAGCAAATATTTCTTCTTGCAGAAAAAGCGTATCGTGAAATCTATCAATTTAAAATATAGTATTAAGCTGTTGTGCGATAGACGTCGCTTTTCAATAACATCTCGTTCCGATTGTTTTAAAAGGAAGAAACGCTTCTAATAATTGCTTCGAGTGTTATTTTGTTCAAAAGGCTTCAGTCTACTGCACGATCAAATATAAATCCATTGTATTCTATTTCTTTCAGAGTGCAGAGCGCAAAAATGATTTTTGGATATTTTTTTTTCTTTCTTTTTTTTTTTTTTGGTGGGGGAGGAGACGAAAGTAAAATCAACGAATACCTATATTGACGGAAAAAGAAAAAAATATGCGTCGTTTCGGATGGTCCTTACTTTGATTACAAATTTTTATTTTAAAACAAGTTATGCCACGCTGTTGGTACTATTAACGTTTATTTTAACGTTTAAATCAACGTTAACCTAATACAATCGCAAAAGAATTATATTAATTCACGTGATAAAATCGTTGATTAATAATTTCCATTTCGAAATAAGTTACACGCAGCTGTCGATACGATTTATCGGAGAAGCATTATTTGCTATGAACTTAACCTGTTTTCAATAAAAGTATCCATCGATTCGACTAACGCATTTTACTTTTTACACGGATTGAAAATTCTCGTTGTAAAACAAGTTATACTCGTGATCGCAGACGACGTCTAATACAAGTCACAAAATTCTCCCATTACAACGAATCGTATAAAATCGACAGATACGAGAAATTACAGAATCTCTGGAAACTTTTCAACGTAACACGAGAACACACGAATCTGGAATCGCGTTTCAAAAAGAATTCATCTTGCTTTCTCGCAGCAAAGTCGAAAGCTGGGACGATCTTTCGGTGGAAAGGAAACTTTCGAACTTTAGCTTAGAGTCCACGTACCGTAGAGCAATACAAGCGAGAGACGCATCAGAGACAAAGCGGAGGAACGTAGAGCTTAGAATGAGAAAGATAGAAAGACACAGGAAAGAGGATTTCAATCTATAAATATAAACCATTCGGCCAATTCCAGCTGCTCTTCGTTCCCTTTATTGGATGCCGATAGTAGCTGCAAATCCTCTCCGCACGGCTTCCCCTTTGAACTTCCCTTTTTGTCTCTATCGTGTCTCGATCCTCTGTTATCATTTTGCCTTCATCTCACCCTCTTTGCACCCTCTCGAAACTTTCTGTGTCCATTCTGCGTCCTTCCACTAGCTTATGCTACTTCGTGTTGCGTATACATTATTCAAAGTTAAATCGAACGTTCTTTACGTTAGCATCGTAGATTTACGAACGAGATATAATTCTTGTTGCGTCAGTTTATTCGATACTTTTTTCGATAAATACTTGCACCTTTTTGTAGGTCATTTAAACACGTTTAAGCGGATCACGCTTTTAAACAGAGGTTTCTACATTTACGCTCACGCTTTTTACATTTACATTTACATTTACATCCATTTTCTCTTCTCTTTTTTACATTTATTTACCCTTATTACGATTTAAAGCAGGTCGAGTTTAATTCTTCCGAATGGAATGGAATTATTTATCGACCATTGTATGGATTATCTTCGGCAGAAATGTAAATAATTCATATAATAAAATATAGGGAAATGCGTTAAAATATAGGCAATCTGGGAATTAAAAGATCGTTACGTCTAAGAAATTGGAAATCCAAATGACGTGTTAACAGGTTGAACTGAGAATTCTCCTTTTCGTATATCACTCCAGTGTTTTAATTTTCATATGTACAAATGTGTTTTTCTTCGGTCGAATGAAATATTACAAATCGGATATTTCGTACGCTACGACCGAGTGCTTTTTTAATCGTATACTTCATTAATGCGTTGATGGTCTGCTCGTTCGTGATTCGTGATAATAACGAAGCAGTGCTCTTATACGTACAGTACCGCGATATAACGTAATAAAATTAGCGAGAAATTAAACTAAATATATTTTGCATGTGCAGACAAACAAATTGACAAATATAAGAGCACTGCATCCACTTAAATGGGACCCAAAATATCGATTAACGTTGAATCTTCGTTTGAGAGTAATTTGCAAAATAAGGTCTTTGACGAGTTGTCCACTGTGCCTGTCGTTACACGCGGTAATCGTTAATTGATCTCAAATAGGGGTTGTTTGCCTTGGTTTTTGGCAATTATTTAAAATGATGATAGAACGAACAGAACAAATGGGAGGGGGATGTAGGTAATGTTGGTTGTTCCAGGGTAGTAATCGATCTTTGAAAGGAAGGTTTAATTGACCGGTATTTTGAGAGATCCTGGAGATTAAAAAATTGGAAACTAGATAATCTTAACGGTGATATCTCTGTTTAAATAGAGCAATTAGTTAATATGATATTGGAGTTGTTTTATTAAGGAAAATATTTTCTTAACTGGAACTTTAGATTTTGGTATTTTTAATCCGAGTTTCTTAATAAAACAGAATGTTTGAAATGCTTGAAAAAGTATCCTAGTATTCAGGTCGTGAACTACAACAATTTCAGAGCTTCAGAGTACTAAGTCTTCATCGCCTTCCATTTTTCTTTTTTAAGAAACTGTTTACCTTCGCAAAAAATTTAGAAAAGTCAGAAATTTCGCTCGCCGACACTAAGGAAAGAAAGCTCTACGATCATAAGCCCCTGTTCAGCGAATCTTGCCACGAGAGGAAGATCAATAATTGCAGTTCTTTCCATCGTTTCCGCTTTCTTTCGCAGTGGAAAGGGTGGCAATTAACTGGTCCGGAAACATGACGGCTTTGACGAAGTTCAAATAATAATTAGCCACTCGAATTTCCGCCTCGAACCTTCCTGTCCGTAGAGACAAGCGTTCTCTGCTTCGTTTTTATCATTTTATTTTTCCACGAAGAAATTCATGAAACAATGCATTTCGTATCGGTGGAACATTAAGAAGTTCTCCTTTTTAATAGAAACTATATACGCGCGTCTGAATGCATAAATTAACAATTAGACTTGTAAATTGAGAAAAATAATTAAATAAACGATGTTACTACCATCTCTCTTTAGAGATATACAATTATTAACGGAGAATGTTTCTTCTTCTCGTTATCTCTCTACTGTTGCAGGTTTTTAACAAACTTATATAACCCGAAACAAATAAAAATAATTATAGCGGTAATAGGAGTAATACGAACAAATTATAGTTAGATGATATAATACAGCGATTTGTTTGCATTATCGTTATTATTTTTTGGAGATATATTGTTAGCAACTAATCCGTTGAAAAATTATTTTTGAGACGTTACGCACGAATTTCGACTATTTTCTTTTGCTTTATACGTTGCATTGCTATCGAGCAATTTCTTTTCGCAGTAATTATTAACTCTTAACTTGGTCCGTCAGAGTGAAAAAACTTTCATCAACTGTAACTTCTTTGCTGATGAGCAAGGAACATTGAGTAATAAAGGGTTAATTGTTACTTAATTTTCCTTCAACCTGAAACAAATATAACAACCAACGTAAAACAGGATAAGCATTTAATAAAATTTGCATTCTTCGAAACGAACAAAGTTTTCATACACCTACAACGACTATGCGGATAATTTTTCTAAACTTGGTCATTTGTATTCCACGTTATTACAACGTTAAATAATTTTCTGACTGCCACTAAAGATTTTAAGTGTTCTAATATTAAAGCATCGATACAGTATATATTATCTATTAAAGCATGGTATAATAGTACATCGTATATTCGAAATTGAAATATTAACTCGATCTTTTTTTATTACCAAAGTTTAACTTCTTTCTTCTCCATCGTTATTTATCGTCAATAAGCGACTCGAAACTTTTCATTAGCGACACGTAATCGAATCATTTGTAGTATATTTACCTTTATGCCCTGTAAAACGAGAGATAAGTTATCTTCCTCTGCTTTAACCGTCCATGTTAAATATACGCGTAATTGCGCCGGAGATGCCGCAGCTTCCGTTTATGGTATTCGAGAAAATGAAGTCGTTGCGCGGGGCGGCGGGGTGGCGGCGGTGGAAAAACTTGGGAGAATCCGTCGCGAGGCAAATCCGTGGAAAAAGGTTTCGCGGATGCAAAGTTTCCGGCGACATGCTTGGCGATAAAAGATCGCGGGAGAAAATAAGCTTTTTGGAAGTGGCGGCGAGGTTGGAATACGATACGGAGGTGGAAAGTAGCAGCAGTTCAATTTCAAGAGAAACGAGAACGATCGTCGTTAATAAACTTTTTACCGCGGCCGTTCTTTTCCTTTTTCATCGACGTTCGAAACTCCTGTGTTCTTCTTCGCGTTCTTCTACTTCCTTCCACGTTTACTCGTTCTACATTTCCGAATCTTCGCTTCGTAGGTTCTCGTCCGTCGAAGGAGAGCCATAAACATTGCAGTCAGAGAGTTGGTGTTAAAACAGCCAACGATATCTGTGTATCTGCCTGAACGGATGCATTATATATTTTTTACGTGACATAAGTGCTTCGTACAGCATCTACATGTATTATACATATTACATACATACATATACATTATACATAGTGGATATCGTAGTCTCTGGAGAATTCGTAAAGATCGATGGACAAAATAATTGACGAAACGAAAAGAAAATTCTTATAAATCAGTATAGGTATTGAAATATATGTAATTTTGTGCGCTGCACCGAATCAGCCGCGCAGTAGCGAACGTGCTTGTACGCTTGGCGAAGAAAAGGCGAGGCTAGAAGAATGTATCGACGAACATCTTGTAAATCACGTATCAAATAAATAAAAAAACTATTTTATTATTATGTCTACAAATAATGAAGGTGTTCCTACATTGTTATTTCGCCGATTACGATCCACAATTCTCAACAATAGGCCTGTCGTGTAAGTGATTAAAGGGATTAAAGAGATCGTGTATTTTGTACGTGTACCGCTATAGTATTAACCCTTTCGCTACGGGCGGATTGTCCGGCGCGGCACTCTCGCCGAAACTGCGAAAATTGCGCACGGTGCGCGTTTACGCGTCGCTACAATTCGAGCTGCTTCGACGGTGTTTTTCGAAGAAATAAATTTTCCTCGAAACAGAGTATTCGTAAATCCCTCTTGTCACGCCATTTTGATGCTAATGAAGCATCATTAAAGCAAATTTGACTGTTAATGGAAGACTCGAGGATGTACAATACGCGGCATCCTACGCAGAGCGGCCTATAGTCGACCGTAGTACGTCAGTGGTGTTTTATGGAGAGCGACTATAGTCGCCGGTAGTAAAGAAAGGGTTAAAAGACTGCTGACGAATGAGCATTTTCCAGGATATCTAAAAAGATCCATCCAATCGGTCTTCCGAACCGTATTCCATTTTTCATCCGCGTCTCAGCCTCAACGGGACAAAAACTTACTTAAAGCTCGCCCTCCATCTAAATAGGGAAAAGAAGCAGTTTTTCATATCCAACGGTAGCTGAGGCTGCTAATTGAACGCGGCGAGTCGGTCGATTAGCTTGCGTCGTGGGTGTAATTGCGCAGCGAGGACTCGCGGCAGACTAAACGTTAATTTAATTAAACATGCCTTGGCTTGCGCCTCGTCGGTTCTTCACCAGAAGAATATTCTTGCCGCTTGTAGCACCTGGTTACTTGCGCCGAGTTGCTTTTCCTCGAGAACCTCCGGACGATTAATCAAATTAAACGTCCGATTTCCGGCTGGAGTTCCTCTCTCGCGTTAACGAGCCCCGTTTTCGCTTCTGCCTAGCTCGACGTTCGAAACGCGATCGAACGGCGACTTGCCGTGGCTCGTAAAAATCTTTCGACACTTGTACAGTGACTATGAAATATTGCGGCGTACCATTGTACTTCCTAGGATATTTATGTGGTAATTTATTCGGTCCAAGCGCATTAAATTTCGTATTATTTAATAACGTCTTTACACCAGAAACAGAGTTTAAAAATGAAGCGTAGAATCTGATTAAAAAGAAAAAAAGGTTCGTTCAAAGGTAAGAATATGTTCCAGTACCTTTTATAGCTGCTAATTTTATCAGCGTTGCAATACGACACGATTGTCGTGATTATATTGATATCGAATATGGAATACTGGGGCGTACCGATATAACGGGTAATCGTTTGTTTAAATACTTTGAATACTTGCGATCTTTACAAAGTACAATATAATTTACAGATTTGTTACGAACTTGGCCGATATAATCGCGAAACGATGGTCGTGTTTCGTTACAGTGCTAATAAAATTCTTCTACTTGGAAGTATTCGAATTCTTTTTTTCTCTCTCTCTCTCTCTCTGTAAGAAGGTGCACGTCGATTGAATACTTGTTCGATGGAAACAAGTGTTCCCGCTTTTTCTGCCAGCTTTTCGTCGTGGAAAAGCGTAATTGGACACGTTCCATGCTGAGAAGAGACGAAAGATGCTTCCAAGTATCGGGAAAGAGTTCACCGATGAAAGAACTTTTCTACCGGAATTAAGGACACGAAGCTGGAAGGGACGGGTCGCACGAGCAAGTTTTCGGCAGCAGCGACTCGATGATTTAATTTCGACTTGTTGTCCAGAGTTTTGATAAATTGTCGCTGGTTTGTCGATGTTTGGGAATTATCGTGTTTGCGGATTGGTGTAGATTTCGCGTAATAATTTAGATAAGAGGAACAAAGTTTTATCATCCACTGCCTTATTTATCAATATCCTCCACTCGACGTATCACTTATAACATAATCTTATTAATCGATATCTTCGATTATCATATTGGAAAAGTCACGACGTCTCGTATAAAAGCAACGACGTCGTCAGAGTATTTACGAGAGGTTTCGAGGTACTTTCGGACCATCGAGCAGCGTCTAATCGAATTTAATATTTGCCAAATAATCTACAACCGTCTCATTAACGTCTTCCCAAGTTCATGCTAACAGCTACGAGTGGTACTTTAAATAATCCTAAGTAACTCCTGATGTTACATTAAGCGTTTAGTCGGCCATAATCAGCCTAACGTACCGTGCAAACATAGAAGATAAATCTGCCGAAATCCAGCCATAGAATCAAGCCTTAAATTTTCGCAACTCCGATCGACAAAGTACAAAAGTTTCTACTATACTCGACTGTATCCTCGACAAGAACGATTGCTTTTCTTTTCTGTTTATATTCAACCGTAGCTGTCGTCGCACGGCGCGGTACGCAGTGAACAAAGTTGGAAATAATCATCGTTCGATTTCGACCCCATTACTCGATGATATCATTAGTTCGTGAGTAACGGAAATGTGAGCGATAATTCCCTAGAGATACAGCACTGTGAAAGGCGAGAACGTGCGAACGTTGTCCGCGAACGTGGGTACCTGGTCCGTGAACGTGGACTGCGAACGTGGCCAGCGAATTTTGATTTTTGTCTGATTGAAATGCCGCCTGTGCGTCGCGTCGCGACGAAAAATATCGAAAAATATTCTTTTTCGAGGAAAATCCATTTCGTATTCCGGCGATGATCGTCTGGTAAATTCCCAAAGGACGGCTGCCCTTTATCCTCGGCGACAGCTTGACAAACACTGATTACGGGAAACCGAGAAAGCGGCGAGATAAAGCACGGCATCGTCGATTTCCTTTATCAGCCTAAATTGCCCTCGTTATCGAAAAGTATTCCGCCGGCGTCTCTTGGCTTGCCACAGCCTATTTCACCCCCCATACCACCCTGCACGCCAACCGCGGCCAGGGAACATCAGGCGTCACGTTCGCCATGAGAAATTCATTTCCACGTGCTCGCAGATAATCTGGATTTAAGAAATTTCCCAATGAATATCGAACAATCTCGTTAACCGATTTATCAATCGAGATTCTTCGATATTTGAATGTCGAATTCGCCTTACAAATCTTTTCACGGGGGTTTCTGTATTTTTGGGAAAGTTCAATTTACGAAAATATAATTTGAATTAATTTCAATTAAATGGCAGGTGCCCGTTGCACACTGCAGTACATTACGAAGTGCGAATATGTCAGAAAAGTTTATCAATCGAGATTCTTCGATATTTGAGTGTCGAATTCGCCTTACAAATCTTTTCACGGGGGTTTCTGTATTTTTGGGAAAGTTCAATGTACGAAAATATAATTTGAATTAATTTCGATTAAACGGCAGATGCCCGTTGCACGCTACAGTACATTACGAAGTGCGAATATGTCAGAAAAGTTTATCAATCGAGATTCTTCGATATTTGAATGTCGAATTCGCCTTACAAATCTTTTCACGGGGGTTTCTGCATTTTTGGGAAAGTTCAATTTACGAAAATATAATTTGAATTAATTTGAATTAAACGGCAGATGCCCGTTGCACACTACAGTACATTACGAANGTGCGAATATGTCAGAAAAGTTTATCAATCGAGATTCTTCGATATTTGAATGTCGAATTCGCCTTACAAATCTTTTCACGGGGGTTTCTGCATTTTTGGGAAAGTTCAATTTACGAAAATATAATTTGAATTAATTTCAATTAAACGGCAGATGTCCGTTGCACGCTACAGTACATTACGAAGTGCGAATATGTCAGAAAAGTTTAAAGAAAGAATTTTTCAACGTATCAAGACAGACAGAGAGAAGATGCAGTGAAAGAGAAAAATTATTTGCGATCGAACACGTTCTATGGACGGAGTTATTAAATTTAGAAGTACACCTACCTGAGAAAAATCTATCAACTTTTCTGAATGTCTCGCAGGGCGTACAAAATTTAATAATTTAAGCAGCGATGGACAGTAAACAACGTCATTTGTCAACTCAAAGCGGAGAACCGAGGCGACCGTCGTCCTACGTGATTCCTGCGACGTCAAATTTGGTTTACGTAAAATTCACGTACAACCGTGGTCGGTAATATTCATTACACCCGACTCGAAGTCTGTAAATCGTGAAAATTGTGCCAATTGCAAAGCCAATTATGCAACACCCTAAGAAACTCTTCTCAAAATTTCACCTGCAAAAAGAATTCCATTCGCGTGCCTCGGCATTTACTCTCCAAATTCAAGGATATTTCAGTATTAATATTTATCAAGCCTATTATCATCGGTTACGAACGATCCTATTCGCCTACTCCCAAAGTGCAGTTTCTAAATTTTCCGTAATTACCGGCCTTTCGCGAAACCTTCTCCATTCACGTCAGTCGTTATACGGCGCAAAAAGGTTCGTCTCGAAATTTTGCGCTGAAAAAAAAGGGAAATTCCGTTCACGTATGCCTGTATTCTGCGAGTTCAAAGAAAGCCAACGTTTCCGGTTGGAAAACGTATCGATCGATTCCTTTCGCCGATGCATCCCATTACGTGTTTTCGCCCGTTTTACATTAGTCTCGTGTCGCCTTTTGCACCACCGAGAGAGGAATACCCTTTTCACGGCGCCGTGTCGGCTGAATACTCGTCCCGTTCTATCCTATTTATCGCGAGCGTACGCGGCAGAGTAAAAAATGGAGTAAAAAAAGCGGTTCGAACGTAGTATCGGGCGACGATATAGCGATCGCTTGTCAATCATGGTCTTGCGGCGCCGAGTAGACGAGGAATTTACGATTCCATCCGGTAGAGTGACTTCGTTCGTGCCCATTTTCATTAGTAGCCGAGGCATCGTGCTCGGCTATCGGAAAAAGATGGTCGTGAATTCGCGTGATATCGTTAACGACGCGATGAGAATTTGTGACTGTTCGGTTCTTCGCGTAAACAGTGGAGGAACGTGGGAGTTGAGAAACAGTTTTCGCGGAATTTGATAGCGTAGGTGCGACGACGGTTGAGAAGTTTGTAAAAAGGAGCTGATAAAAGGAAGTTTAACGGGACTTCGCGTTTGAAGATCCTCGACGATTCGGGGAAGATCGTAGTTTATGTATTTTTGCAGTTGTAGAAATTCGTATTTCTTCTTCTTTTTTTTTTTTTTTTTTTTTTTAGCGATTGAATTGGGTTTTGGTTAATTTGAAGTTTATTTTGTTAGTTGTATATTCTGAAATCACGGACGACGTACATTCGGTAGATTTTATCGTAACGACGATCGAATTGATGCGCAATCGTATGATGAAATTGTATTTGATGGACAGTAGCGAAAAAAAGACACTGTAGTATGAGAAAATTGCTGCTTTTCATTGCTAGTGGAAGTTCTAAGTTACTTTTCCTCTGGTTTATGATCCTACGATGTTATACATACGATCGTGTACGAGTAGTATAACGAGGGAAAAGCAGCAAAAAGTCCTATTCGGGAGAGGAGAAACGAGGAGAGCATAGCGAGCGGCTGACCAGCGAGGCTAATACCACTGCGATCCGTAAGATCCCAGCTATAAAGTCGACGAATCCGTGTTTTTCCTGAAAATTTAGCGACGAATTTTACAATGTAATTTTATATAAAAACAAACAAGGAATATGTTAAACTTGACGATGATGCGATTGACTTTTGTACCTTCAGAAAACTACCCAATTAACTTTGTGAAAAAATGCGATCCGTAAGATCCCAGCTATAAGTCGACGAATCCGTATTTTTCCTGAAAATTTAGCGACGAATTTTACAATGTAATTTTATATAAAAACAAACAAGGAATATGTTAAACTTGACGATGATGCGATTGACTTCTGTACCTTCAGAAAAAAACACAATTAACTTTGTGAAAAAATACCATCCGTAAGATCCCAGCTATAAGTCGACGAATCCGTATTTTTCCTGAAAATTTAGCGACGAATTTTACAATGTAATTTTATATAAAAACAAACAAGGAATATGTTAAACTTGACGATGATGCGATTGACTTTTGTACCTTCAGAAAACTACCCAACTAACTTTGTGAAAAAATGCGATCCGTAAGATCCCAGCTATAAGTCGACGAATCCGTATTTTTCCTGAAAATTTAGCGACGAATTTTACAATGTAATTTTATATAAAAACAAACAAGGAATATGTTAAACTTGACGATGATGCGATTGACTTCTGTACCTTCAGAAAACTACCCAATTAACTTTGTGAAAAAATGCGATCCGTAAGATCCCAGCTATAAGTCGACGAATCCGTATTTTTCCTGAAAATTTAGCGACGAATTTTACAATGTAATTTTATATAAAAACAAACAAGGAATATGTTAAACTTGACGATGATGCGATTGACTTTTGTACCTTCAGAAAACTACCCAATTAACTTTGTGAAAAAATGCGATCCGTAAGATCCCAGCTATAAGTCGACGAATCCGTATTTTTCTTGAAAATTTAGCGACGAATTTTACAATTTAATTTTGTATAAAAACAAACGACGAATGTGTTAAACTCGACGATAATGCGATTGACTTCTGTACCTTCAGAAAACAACCCAATTAACTTTGTGAAAAAATCGTTTACCTAAACGATGTATATTTTACCAAATTTAGAGAAGACGAACATTCGAATTACAATAATTCCGATACACTGGACAATCTTAATACTCCGATTACATAATTGATTAATAACGATACGATCTCGAGAAAAAATTCATCAATTTCGCAAAAATTTTTTCGTACTATCCGGGAATTCGATCGAAAATCATCGAGAGGAAGAAGCGTGCGTAAAGGCAGAAATTTAGATTGGAAATTAACTTTCGATTCGACAGGTCTGCCACAAAGACGGTAAATGAGCACACTGGTACGAGGTTTCGAAACGACGCACGATTCGCGGTAGGTTAATCGTGAAAAGCGATTGCACGCCATGACGAATCGCAGTCGCGTTCCCATCGAACTTTCGAGCTCCGACAGCGGCAGCTAAGAGAACGTGATTTCAACAAGACCGTGTCTTATCCCGAGATCAGTTCGCTTGATCCCACGAAGCGTTCGGTGGATTCGACGGCGAAACGAACCACGAGCTGGACACGCTGACCGATAGTACGCTATTGATGTTTAACGATCAGAATTACAGGTGTACCATTTACGGTTACGGTTTGCGGGAATTTTCAATATTAACGAGAAATGTGCCATCTGGTTAAAAATCGATATCCATTGATAGTATTAATTGTAACATTTAACGAGTGGAACAAATACCGCTTGGTTCCATTTCTTCAATTGTACACATCCATAAGAATACGACTTTACCTGGACATTCGTAGTATATCGATCGTATTACCCGTGTACTTTCCTCGTATTTTCTACGATCGTTCGGCGCTTTTCTTGTTTTATAAAAATACTCGTACAAAATTTGTATCGTTTTAACATTAGAACTACCGAAGTAATCGTAACTTGTCGTAGAATTAATTGTATTCGATATATATTAATAATAACCTAATTATTTTTTTTGTTAATTAACGTAATAAGATAGTAAAATGAGATAGTAAAATAAGTAAATAAAATAGTAAAATATAAGATATGTATATATATAAGATAGTAAAATAAGATAGTATAAAACTACGATCGTGCATTTTTAGGAATTTGGACGAAGTTTTGTTAAGTGTACGAATAGCGGTTCCTCTTTCATATGCACATACTATTTTAATATGCTTCACCCACTTTGTGATTTCTTTGATGCAAGTTTTACATTAGGTTGTGCGAAAAGTGTCTTTCTTTTACAGACACGTCTCTTACAACAATGCATCTTTATACGAACGTGAAACCTAACCTGTCGAACGTTGTGATCTTTATCTTGATAGGAGAAAATGGATCGTAATTCGAGAAAATAATATAAAACGACAAATGTCGCGCATCCATTATTTCCTTATAAAACGAAAGAAACTTCTACCAATACTTTAATCGTGTATAATTCTATCTCTAAACTAGACCCATGGGAAAATCAAATTACATAGGAAACAACCTAAAAATCCCCTACCCCGGTCGATGCACGTAATATCCAATGTCATATGATTGTTACGAGGCGTTCTAACAATTGATTTACACCGACCTCGGTAAATAATAATCGACACCGTAACAGAAATTTACAAAATGTTCGATCTAGTTGGCGAACAGTAACACGTTCGTACGGGACGTTAATTGAATATTAATCGCGCAGAATGTCGGACGTTAATTAGCCGGCCACGTGTGTTCACGCTGTCCCTCGTAATCCATCGTCGATCGAGCACAACTCGTGTCTCGATCGATCTGGTTTTACAGTAGTCAGACGCTTTTCGAGCAGAGTGGCCAGCTTTCGATTCTCGTTGGCCTGCATTCAATCGATAAATTAATAGCGATCATCGTGCCGACGTTTTCGTCACTTTGTTTGCTGTGTGATAGCGGTGTCGAGTGTTCGTTGCTAGCATCCGATTCCACGGTGTCGATACGAGGTATTGATTTAACAGGGCCTGCGGACGCTTTGAACTACGACACCTGGCATCCCTGAAACTCGAGTCAAACTTCACGTTCCCGTTGTTCTTTTCCCGCTTGATCAACCGACCAACTCGTCACACTAGTGTTCGATTCTGATTCCGGTCGGTCCGCGATCCTACGCTCCGGTCTTAACCCCTTACGATTTTTGCAACGACTGGACTCTTACGCACTTGTAGAATTACGGTAGAAATTAGAAATTGCGAAATTAGAAAGCGGAAAATTATACAGAATGGCGGTTGCACGAAGAAGCATATAAAATATCCGAAGTACAGTATTTTCTGTAATACGTGGTGGATAAAACAATTTCCTACCGAGATTCTCTTCGTGTAATTCTATTTTGAGAAGTATGATTTTGCCTGAGAATCGTTTAATAATAAAGTTTAATAACGTCATACAGCGGCTGACGAAAGTGTTCGAACACCGCTAGAAACTTTGCACGCGTACCATACTTGTTGAACGTCGTTTTCAATTTCGTCATTAACGTTGTAACGAGACACGTCTGTCGCGATTGTACCGCTTAAGTCTGAAACAATCGCCGAGATCTCTTTCAAATACTAAAATAAAATTATTAACGTCGCTTCAATCCAAGGAAACCATTATTCGCCAGCTTCCCAATCGAACGTTATGAAGAATTACCGAAGAAACTGCAACTTCGTCTCTCGGATCCAACGAAATGCTTCGCGTCTAGTCGCTGATAGAACTTAACGTCACCAGCGATCATTCCGCTAACGCGTCCATTAAAGAAAAGTACGCTTGTTATCTCGCAGCTTTTCAATCGAGCTTCATCCTGCTGACCCTCTTCAGGGCCATCGCTGCCCCATCGATTCGATAAAAAGTTTCACCGGAAGGATACGTCCGGTCGCGACGTTTATTTTTAACTTTCCAACACTTAAGACAGGGCTTTTAGAAACTTCTCGTCCCGAGAGTTCGAGCGTTTCCAGGTGACGACGACATCGGGGAAAAAGTCGATGGATTCGCGTACACGCTGTCGAACGTTGCCTTTGTGGCTGAGAGATCGTTTCGTCGCGCGTGAACGTAACACACAGCGAACAAGGTATCATCTCGCTAGACATCGCGTGGCTTATTAACACCAAACCTACCGACACTTCTAGTATACTTATTGACCGCTCGCGATAGGCAGGACAGACTAGAAATTTTTCTTAGAAAAAAAAAAAACAAACTGGAAATAGATATAATAGATTTTATGAAAAATCATGGGATAGTATAATTTTGGTTGATTTTCAAAAAATCATTTGACACCAAACTTACCGACACTTTTTGTATACTTGTTGACCGCTCGCGATAGGCAGGACACAAATTTTTCTTAGACAAAAAAGCAAACTGGAAATAGATACCGAAGAATATATCGTATGCATATTTTATGAAAAGTCATAGATTAGCAAGCGATATGATAACGTTTAAATATGGTCAAATTTGTGTAGAAATTTGCAAGTGGTCAATTTGACCGCTGTGGTAGGTTTAGCGTTAAGAACAGCTACTAGACTAAGTGCCGCCGTTTTACTTAAATTTTACCTTGAACGCAAATTCCAATTATTCAGAAGGAATTCACATTCCCGATTCCCTTGCAATTTTCCCCGAATCTCGCCTCGAGAATGTTAAATCGAATTCGTGGCCAGTGAATCTTCCCTTGAGAGCAGACCAATCTCGACAAATTAATACCGGTGTTTTTATTCCATTCGCTATCTATACCTTCGCGAAATAAGCCTGACATGTAGTTTCTCGTTAGACTGAGAGCGTAAAAAATATGAAAGAAGGGAAGAGAGCAGAGGTAGATACGCCGAAGGAAAATACAGGCAAGCAGAGAGCGAAAGAAACACAGTGTGGTCGTCGGTTTAAGCGGTTTAATTACTCGGCTGTAAGCGCGCTTCATTAAAAGCACGGCATTTAATTTACTCGCTACACCTGCTCGCTGCAACCGAAACGGCCAATTAAGATTCCTAATTTCGCTGTTATCGCGCGATCGTCCGTTGCGGATTGCCTGGATCGATCCAGGGACCGCTGTGACTCGTCGAGACCGACGCCTTCACACTGGCAAACGATCGACGCCCCACGGCTAACTGAGAACTCCAGAGCCACGTAATAATAGCGTGATCGACCGACATTGACACGCAAAACACCGTGAACTAACTCGAGTTGCGACTAATTAGTTACAGTTAGTCGATTATTCTCTTCGTCTCAACGCGACTTTATTTGTCTCTGTCTCTGACGTTCCATTCGATCTCGTTGCGTAATTGCAGCAGAATATTCGTAGTTGAGCTTCCGTGGGTTTCGTCGAATTTAGAAATAAAACGACAAACGTATGGCATGTTCGTTTTAACGAGTACTGTGCGCGTCGCAAACAAAGTCAGCCTTATGGAAAAATTTTAGTTCATACTTCCTCGCGACATTTTCCTGCCAGTAAATTGTACCTCTAAACTCAGCAAACATTTTTAAAGCAAAAGGATCAACGTCCACGTCCAACTTGAAGTAAAATATCTTTGAGATCCACCTCCGTGGAAGGTAAATCTTACTTTTCCAAGAGAGTAAATATGATTTTAAAGTAAACTTTCCATTCTTCAGACGATTGTGCTCGAACCAAACGGTAGACACAGTTTCAACGAAAGCTATCGAAAACCGATCTACGTACGATAATGGCCATAGTACATTTATGTCTCGAGATTGGTCGTTAACGTGTTTCCAATTTTCAAAATTTCGCAACGTAGTTTCGACGTCCAAATCATCGGATCTTCTTTTTTTAATTTCCAAATTATCAAATTTCCCAGTGTCTCTGAAGCTTTCGGCTCTTCAAACACTCGAATTTTCAATCGTGTTACCATTTATCGTTGCTACTCGTTCAACGATATCGCGTCTGCGCAGCTTTTGCAGACTCTCTCTCTCTCTCTCTCTCTCTCTCTCTCACTCTCTCGTTGAATCTTAATTAATTAAAGATAATTTTAGCAGAAGCACGATTTCACACAAATGATGAATTATCACCAGCTAAGAACGGGGTATTCGAAAGCTCCCAAGAGGGTGGCTGTCGTCGGAGTTGTGTAGAGATAGCGTGTCAGAGGTGGAGGGTGAAGGCTAGTTTCCAGGCGCTCAAATGCTTTGACCCATCCGATCGAGCTTTCTCACCTCGGCTATAATCATGTTAATTAATTGGCTGCCGGTTCACCTTGCTGGCTGCGGTTCGCGAGGGATACGTTGCGGTCTGGCCGTTGGTTGGCCAGCTTGTCTCTAGTCTCGGAGGCCAGCCCTGCGCCCGGATGACGCACAATTGTTGTCCCACCCGATCATCTCTTCCCTTCCATGAAAGAGGAATTACTGTGTCATTGTCCTCTGATTGAGCCGTAATTTTGCCACTAAAGGAAACCTGAGTGGCCATTTAACCTCGCGGAATCCTCCGCCAGGTTATTGGCCGGCCGCGATTAGCGAAATACCGCGGACAGTAAGGTAATATCGTACTATGCGACGTAGATCAGTTTTCAGACATTCCCGTAAAGTAACTTCTCCTGCAATTTGCCAGACGCTCTTTCACGCTTTTAAAAATCGCACAAAAATTATTTACCGCGTTTATTTGCAATCTTCCGCCTGCTTTCCGTGTACGATATTTCTACTACAGCCAGCGCAGAAGAACTTCCTCGCCATCGATTTTTCTCTCCCAAAAGAGCTCATAAACGCACATTTGCTCCGACTTGCGAAACAACAAATTCGCAGAAATATCTTCGCTGCTAAAAATCATACGGAAAGTATCCACCGCGCGCTTATTTCCAATCTTCCTCTTTTTGTACGCACGCTATTCCCGCTACGACCGTCAAGAACTTCCTCCGCATCCACCCTTCGCCCTAAAAAGCCCCATAAAGCCAGCTTCCCGCCAATTTGCAAAAACACTCGCCCGTACTGCCGAAAGTCGCGCAAAAATTATCTACTCTATCCGTCTACGATCTACCGCCTCCTTTTTATTCGCGATATTCCCAGTACAATTCCGCAGGATACGCTGGCAACGATTTCTCGCTTTGAGGTGCCCCATAAATTCACCATTGCCGCGATTTCCCTCTCCGCGCGACGATCCTTCGTCTCGGATAAAACCGACGAAACGAAGCAGGCGAGATCCCAGCCGGCGAATTAACGGCGTAGCGCACGCACGAGAGGAGAAAGTCGTGCGAAGTGGACGAAACGCAAACGGCCATAGATTCCGGGGCAGCCGTGCGTGTTAATGACCGCATGCCGGTGGTCGGCGCGTTTCACCGACCGATGAACAGCCTCGGAAAGAGCCTCGCCCATTAGCACCCTCCTTCTGCCTCGATTCGCCCTTTCTGCCGCTGCATCTCCTCCTTCTTCCGGCAAACTCCGGCGCAGATTTCCAACCGAGATTTTCCCAGGATTTCTGGAATTTATCGACTGTTTGCAAGAGGGTATAAACTCGCCAGGGCGGATCGTCCGAGCGATTTTTCGCAGGCTGCCTTTCGAATGGCTGCGCGAAATTGGACGATGACTCCGGAGGATTGTAAAGTCGCGCAGCAGCGCGGTTATAACAGGCCGAATTTTGAATCGGCGACGAAACGGATCACCGCGCTCCTAGCCGCATTCTCGTGTACGCAGTCCTCGAGTTCTCGGTTTTCGAGTTTTTCGAGATTTTCGACGGTGCTCTGCAATTGCGGAATTTGGGGCGGGGAGGATGGGGGGAGCAGAGCGTTTGGAAATTAGCGAGGTATTGTATCGGGAATCTAAATAAGGTTTGAGAATTAAAGCTTCACAATTCTCGGAGCGTTGGCGTACGATTGGAGATTTCTGTATTTGGATATTCAAAAGCGTGAAATTTCGAAACGTTAAAAAAACGTTGCAGCGTCGGAGGTGTTGGAATTTGGAAACTCGATGCGCTTTGAAATCTTGAAAATTCGGGAATTCCGAGATTTCAGTGTTGGAAATATGAGAAATTCGGCAGCTGGAAATTTTTCGGACCTTGGCAATTTCCGAGCTCGACACTTTGGAACTTTGAAAACGTGAGTGTTTGAAAGGTTGGAGGTTCGAATAATTAAGAATCGCCGTATCTGCAGCTGTATTTTTTGTACTTTGCAAATATCGATCCTCTAAAAGTAGTGCGAGAAGATATCTCGGGACGAGGACTATCCTAAAAACTGTAAATTCCAGGAAAGTAACGGTTCTGGCAGATACTTCCTTACTTAACGCACTCCTTCAGACATTTTCTCTGCTTGTTACTCCGGGACGGGGCAGTTAACTCTTAGATAACATTGTTTAACGAGATGTTTCTGGTGGCAATGGAAAAACGGTGTAATGGAAGTGTACGTTCTGCGAGGAAAGTAGTCGAGAAAGATACACTTGGCGTTTCCCTCGAATTTCGAAAGATAAAGAAAGAGACAAATTTAGATGATATCGTTCAAACGATAACGTTCTATTTTCTAGGAAACTTCTACGTTACAAATTCTAATAATAATTTCAATTCTACTTTGTGCGCTCCAATTTATTATCATTGTAACTCAAACATCGAAATCGTCGGAACGATTGTGAAGTTTGTAGCTTAAGTCAGACGAGAATCGTAGATTAATGCTCTATGGTGTTTAAAACATTTCGGAAAAGAAAATGATATTGTAATTTGACTTCCTCGATAAAAATTTATAGATTTTATAACTCGAACGTTTAAATTTGTAGATTAAAAGTAAATAAAGATCGTACTCGTCGGATCATTTAAAACACAGCGTATTTTATAAAGTAAAATCATGTTGATTTGGAAAGATTGTCCCAATATTTGCTACGGTTATCGCTTCATATAAATTTCGCACGATTCCAATTTTACATGATATTAATTTCACGTATAAATCTTATAGCTCAAATATTTCGAAATTAACAGCACCGATGCGAATCTTAATCATACCATAAAATTAACACTCCACAGATCACAGCCCGAAAATTCGGAATATTCCATATTTTGAGAAGCGAAATTGAAATATGCGTTCAATTTCCGATTCTACTTTCCGATTCCAGTACCAACGTACATGAATTTAATTAATAAACTCGATTATTCCGCTCCTTTTGTATTATAATTTAACTATCAGAAGATCGTAAAAATTACGTTTCTTTCGTTTTATAAGGAAACATTATTACTAAATAATGTACAATCGTAATAATAGAAACGGAAGAAAATGCATCATACGTGATTCAGTAAAATAACAGAAGACGAAAAATGTCTATTGTTTCCTTCTAAAACGAAAGAAACTTTCCGGACGACCTAACAGCTCCAAAGTTCAAAGTATCTCGCGCTATGAAAATCGCCAAATTGCGTTAATTTGAAAATGAACTTCTTATATTCTCTTTACGTTCTTTGTACTTCGCGACAAGACCGAAGCACATGGTCGAACAAATGGGACATCAGGAGGACTCGTTTCTCCGAAAAAGCACCAATACTGTAGGAGAAATTCGGGTTTCTCATACGCTTTATATCTTGAGGCTGTCTCGCGCGGAAGATCGATGAAGCTGGTGATGAACGGGGACATTCGGAGAACATTGCTCCAGAGAATGTGTTCTGTGCTAGCGTCACGGTGCAAGTGTAAATTCTATGAGAAGGCAGAGGCAATAGTTCTGAACAACACACTTGTTACTTTCCGTAAGTTCCATGAGAGAGGGCTCGATGGAACCTGATGATGAACCGAAACGTTTCGGGGACGAGATGCACTCTGCAGTTGTCGAATTGGGAAAGACGGTCACAGGAAACCGCGAAATCCCTTCGTCTAACCATTGCCCAGAGCGTACCGAGTCCCTAATCTATCATCATTATGAAATTCACATTTACAATGGATGCGATAACGTTGTCAATCTCGTCATTTTCTGTCAACGCTGAAATGATTCGATAACGAAGAAGGTTCCGTCGTTTCTCTGACGACAGAGAAGGATAATGCTGAAATATAGGGAAACATAAATTTTATTTACCAAAATTTATTACGTTTATTAACTCTTACTTTGATGGGGTTTTTAAATAAAAAAAAAATTGGCTAATTTGTCAATGCTGAGGATAATTATTATTGTAAAGAAGAGGAACTGTCTTTTACGTTTATGACGCAAATCTTACAAAATTGGCAATGCCAAAAATTGACTTTCTTTTCTATTTGATCACAGGTAAGAAGCTGTTTTGACTGAAAAATCGAGTCGTTTGAGACATAGTCGTTGGAGACGCTCATTGTCGAGTATCTGGTAAGTCTCGTTTACAATAACAATTCTAATGAAATCATGAGATCATTCCGATCAATAACGATATACGATATCGACCACGATTAATACTTTCCTAACACAGCCTTCCGTATTTCTAAAATCGTATCCTTAGTCGCACCCGATCCTCGCGATAAGTGTAACTTTTTGTTATATATGTACAAACGCGAACAGTTTTCTGTTTGAAGATGCTTGTACAATGCAATTTCATCTTTTCCCTTCTCGTTATATCGGGTCCTTATCGTCGTGTCACTTTGAACAAACAAAAATTCCCAACAACAGGAATATCGAGTTTCTCGACACGGAACAACGTCGAATCGCCATAAACAAAGCATCCCCCGTCCCCAAAAAATAGACCGGGGTCAAATTGACCAACTCCGTGTAATCCGAAGATTCCGCAGCGAGAGGAGGCAAAATAAAATTCAAATCTTGCTCATTTTTCACGCATTGTACCCAAGAACGTTTCCATCGCCATCAACTGCAGAAGAAAATTCGTGTCGTATCGTTGCTGGGGAAATTCCATCGCGGAACGCTTATCGTTCCTTCTTCCCCATCGCCGGCACGTTCCGAATTGCCAGGTCGTTTTCAAGCCCAGGCGACAAAGCGACTCGTCGCTTAAGTTTTCCCCAGTCGTCGTAAGAAAAGCTTTTCCATCTGGCGACGCGTGACACCCGTTTTATCCGTTATCCTCCCTTCTGTCTACCGTTTTGGACGTCAGCCAAAACTTATTAATTTACTCTACTTTCCGTTCGACGTCGCTTTTCTCACTGGCTGACGCCCCACTCGTTAATTTCCTACGGCAAGTTCGCGCGAAACAGGAAAACTGCAGCGCTTGAAAATTTTTCGCATGATCAAAAGGTTCGTAGGAGAAAAGTATAACAAGTCGCATTTTTCATATTTCACGGGGGAACAATCTTTTCGTTCGATATATGCTGTCGATCAAGTTCGCGTTATTAATTTCCTTTTCTTGACTCAACTTCGATACTAAACGTGCGTATATCGTTGTCATTTTCTTGAAACGTTTCAAAAATACCGTTCGTTGTAATTGAAACTTCGTCGATCCTGCAGCTGTTTCTAAAAGACTCGTATCTTCGGATTTAACGAGTCCTTTTCCCAGTATTATTAAAATATTTTTTAATATGCAATTGTTGTTTGTTCGTTTGATGCAATTTTTCAAGATTGATCGGAATCGTGACGTAGTCCGGCCTTGCTTCAAATGCAACAAATTATTTCACAACATTTGCTATCTTATCACGGTAGACCTTCCTTATTAGAACAAAATGTATTGGAATTTGAACTGCAGATTCTATATTTGATTTGACGACGTTGAGGTTTTAATTATTTAAGTGGTAAATCTTAATACGTGAATCAAGCTGACAATTGACTGCATAAATGATTTTATTTGACCTGCAACTAGTTAGTTTAACACTAAGCCTACCGCAGCGGTCAAATTGACCGCTTGCAAATTTCTACACGAATTTTACCATATTTAAACGTTACCATATCGCTTGCTAATCTATGACTTTTCATAAAATATGCATACGATATATTCTTCGGTATCTATTTCTAGTTTTCTTTTTTTCTAAAAAAAATTTGTGTCCTGCCTATCGCGAGCGGTCAACAAGTATACAAGGAGTGTCGGTAGGTTTGGTGTCAAATGATTTTTTGAAAATCAAGCAAAATTATACTATCCCATGATGAACAACGATCTTCAGTTCAAGATTGAATTGTAAGACGTTGACGCTTAGGTGATGTCGAATAATCGAAAAAAGGTGTCCTCGTTTCTGACGGATCGCATTCTGTCCATACGTTATTAGCGTGGTCCAATAGTTGGAACACGATGTTCTTGTTTCCACTGCGCGATTCTTCTTGTTATCGCGTTGCTCCTATTCCGTCTTGTTTCGCTCGTAACTTCGACCAAGTTGTTTTTCTTCTTCTGGACTCGGGGGAAAGGGTGATTTTCCCGTTCCTTTGGATGCGCTGTTAGTCTCGTTGTTTTTTGGTTGTTTGCTTGTTTCGATCGTTTCAGGGTAGTTCTGTGGAACAAAGGCTATTTTTAGGCACGGAGAAACAGCCTTTTACTCATCGTGACTACTGATTCAGTTATTTCCACCGGTAATTGTCTCCGAGACTTTTCAAAATAGCGTTCACGAAAGAACGAACTGTGTGCAAAATTCTACTTGTAAGAAGTTACTTTAATTATCTTCAACCGAAACTGTTCCTACTGTTGCATCGGACGTATAAATGATTTTATTTGACCTGCAACTAATTAGTTTAGCGCTAGACCTACCACAGCGGTCGAATTGACCGCTTGCAAATTTCTACACAAATTTTCTGAGAAGCGCTTCTCTGTGAAAATCACTATTCCTCGCGAGGTGTTGCTTTAGGTGTGCAATGCCGAAAACTATTACTCGATGAAATTTGAATAACGTTTCATCGTAGACTATCGACTTTGGACGCTCGAGATATAATCGCTTGGTATTGGTATTGGTCGCTGTGCTCGAAAGATAATAATTGTCTTTCCGTGTGCCTGTGTCGAAGGCGTCTCCGTTGCTTTACCTCGGTTACGTACTCGGTTCGTTCTTCTAGCTTGTTGTCCATCGTCGTGTTGTTACCCAAGATGACGCTTACAACGGTTTTTGTGTCGCTACACTCGCAATTGGAGCTCGGATTAATCTCTCCGCGCTCGTTGTCGCGCATATGGAGCATCGCGCGTCAGCGATTGCCTTCAATCGCGATCGTTTCCGTGGTCGGTCACAAAGAAGAAAGGAAAGAAGAAAAAAGGACAGCGAAGAAACAGGCTGGAAATTGTTTATCGAAAAATCTGACCTGTTTTCCGGCGGCAGCATGGCGATAAAAATTCTCAGCCGGGGAGCACGATTTGTGACAAACTGCCCGTTTCTTTTTCTTCCTCTATTCGTAAAACTTAGGAGAGGGTATGGTGGAGAAGGAGAAGAAGTGGATCGAGCACATTGTTCGCGCAGCTCGAACCTCTTTCTTTTTCTAAACCCCACCCTCGACGAATTTGTCAGGCGTCGTAAATTCGATGAGAGGCGCCGCTAGACGAGGTCGATTCTGTCGATTTACGGCCACCCATTAAGACGCTATTTACTCGTTTATGGGTTAACCGAGAGCCGCTCGATACGTTTCTACCACGTTGGAAAGCGCAAGCAGACGTGCGCTCAAAAGTGCAAGGGTTACTTGCTTTAACAAACACTGATTCGTCCAGCTCGATCGCGTTGAATTAGACCGAAATGGTTTTCTCTTTGGAAGAACGTTTCTACTGCGCGAATGAAAAATGAGTGTACGCCACGATGACACGAAAATTCGGAAACTCCTATGCGTATGTTTCATAGATTGGAAATTCACTGAGAAGATACGGCGTACGCAGGAATAGAAATTAATAGCAAAAAAAAAAAAAAAAAAAAACGGAATAAAAGTATTTTGTGTGAATATTATGCATTCCACTTAGAAAGCGCAAAATAGCTCTGCGTCGCATAGAAAAGCAGAGTAACGCAGAATCTGTTACTTTAACGTCAGCTATGTTCCTTCGAACGCGGTGTAACGTTTGTTCGAAGCAGTTTTTCACTCTAGAAACTTCTCTGACTTCGATTTAACGATAGGAGAACGTAACTAAGAAAAAGGGCTATTTACATAGGAAAGGAACATTTTCTAGCGAGGAACATCAACATTTTTACAAATGGAACGAGAGATATATTTTTATCACCACGACAGTGTGCGATAAAAAGACCTTGGATAGCCAGGCACTCTTCTTCCGCGCCCTTATCTCAAGCACACGTTCCACTTGTAACGATCGAAACTCTGTCAGCCGTGCGCACACATTCGCTTGAAATTTCCCTTCTTATAAAACTCCCGGGACATCTACTTTTCTCGCGAATAATTCAATCAAAGATAGCATTTAGGAAAACCTGACTTAAAAATTCGATAAACGCGAAACTTTAAGGACCGAGCTGCCGATTGCGAAGAAAGTCGAGCGAGATGTTCTCTGAGAATCGCCGCGGTTGTATTTACTTCACGTTTCTTTTGCTGATATTACACGCGAATATTAAATTAGAACACTGTACTTGGAAATATTTGTTTCCCGCGCGTTTTCCTTGCCTCGTAAGAGTCTTTCCATACAGAGACTGGACGTCACAGATTATTCGGTTATTATGGACGAAAATCGTGATTAAAGACAGGTTAGAAAACCCATTGGTCCGACTGAAGAGTAAAAAAAAACCGCGTTTCGATATGAACAAACTTTCTCTATTTTACTGGAAGAGATAATTACGAAAAGAGGATGTGTATTCCGGTGAACGCGATCCAGTGGGTCTCCAGTAGCAGGCTATAAAAGAAGGAAATTCCCATTCATTCTTCCCTGTCGACCAAATAAAACGCGAAAATCGAGCAAACTCGCAACCGAAACGGGAACGAGCAATTCCATCCGTCACGGTTGACGCGAATCTCGAAAAGTTCCTGTCGGAACGCGACGAATGCGATTATCATAGTCGCAACATTGTTGATTTATGGGATTTACAAGAGCGGTATATAGAGAGAGAAATATTGAAACATCGAACAGCACGTTGGAAAACGGTGGATGCACCGGTGATTTTGGCCGACTGCGTTCGACAAATATCGAATTTGATAAGTGTTTATGACGCGTGATAGCGCTCGCGATATTAAGCCGCGGCCGATAAATTAATCCGCGTCTCTCGCGTTCGCTTCGCGTTTTGTGCTCGAAACCGCGTTACGAAACGACGACACCGCGATCACCGCACGTTTTTTTCCCCTTTTTCTATTCTTTTTTTCTTCTCCCTCCCTCCCTCTCTCTCTTTTTTTTTTTTTTACTTTTTTTCTATTTTTGTTTTCTCCTCTGCCCTCGACACTCATTTCGATTAATTCGTTTCGACGAAACGCACGGTTTTTGAATATTCACGATCGGCGGTTGTACACGTTGTCGAGTTTCGTGTTCAATTCGACGAAAACACAAAACGATGGCGGCAGCAAGTTAACTAACAAGTGGCATGAATAAAGATTAAAAGAGGGATGATGGTCCGCGTGCCGAGAAATATCTCGGTCGTTACAGGGTAGTTTGATGGCGATGTTGATGGGCTGGGCTTTTATTGTTGTTGATTCTTTTAGAAGGGGTGTGATACATGCAATAGATTGGTTAAGGTTGCTGACAGGTATTTCGTACGCTGTTGTAGTCGACCAACGTTTGTTACAAAATTATACTTCGATCGATGCAACAACAATTCTCTGTTTTTTCAAGCTTTTTTTTTTTGAAAGTGCTAGCTTTCATCGTTATTGGCGTTGTTTAAAATTCGTGTAGTAGATAAACGTCAGGACAAATGGACGAAGTGTAGTTTCAAGAGATGTTCGTTGCGCGATTATCAAAGTAACGTTTGTTGGAAATTAAGATTCAACCCAAGCCACAAAGAACATGTATTTTCTACGGCTTCTTGCAAGTGGAGCCTTAATCGTTTTTAGCATTGCTTCAAAATTGCGCAAAGCGATTTCTGACGTATAGAAATTCAGCATCCACGTTTTTATGTGTAAGTCCGTGTTCCTGTTTAGCTCGTTAAATTTTATTCCGCGTTATTCCAATCGAAAATCTGCAAATAATTCAGGAAAGCAAACAGAACGATTGGTATCTATCTGCTTAATATCGAGAATGCCAGAGTAACGCTAAATTAAGTTAATGAATGCTAAAGAATGCCAAAGTAGGAACAGAAGATCGAGAGATTCTATAGAAAAATTTCATGCTTTCAGATCATCTAAAACGATCGAACGAAATTCTCGATTCAAATAACTATATCGCTGTCTAACATAGGATTTCGCAATTGTGCAATTTGGCGGGCTTATATTTCTAACGATGTAATGCATACGAGCATGTAACAGCGTGCAATTCCACACTCGTATACATTGCATCATTAGAGATACAAACCTACCGAATCTCACAACGTCACTGGTTCAAAGTTCCATGATATCGAAGCTAACGTTAGGTTCAACCGCGTGTTTTGTTTCAAAGTAATCATCTGTCGTTTCTGCCGATATAATCAAGCGGTTATATCTCGTTACGAAGCGAATGAAACCTCAAAATGTTCGATGTAACGCATACGATACTTGCGATAAAAGTTCGTACTACTCGCATTGTATTAGGTTGTGCGAAAAGTGTCTTTCTCTTACAAACACGTCTCTTACAACAACGCATTTCTATACAAACACGAAACCCAATCTGTCAAGCGTTGTGATCTTTATCCTAACAGAACAAAATGAATCATACGTAGTTCGATAAAATGATATAAAATAAAGAATGTTGCGCGCCTATTATTTCCTTCTAAAACGAAACTTTTCGGACAACCTAATATTTTCGCGAGTCACGTCAGAAAACCGTAAAACACGGCGGAGGTAAAATCATGGTCTGGGGCTGTTTTTCTTGGGAAGGCGTGGGTCAATTAATAAAAATCGATGGAATCACGACTGCCGACACTTATATCGATATTTTCTGTGAGAATTTCGAAGTTTCGTTGATCCAATTAGGCTTGGAGAGCAGCTTTATTTTACAACAAGATACCGATCCCAAGCATACCGCCAAAAAAACAAAGAAGTTTTTTTACTTTCGATCACATAAAATTGCTTGATCGGCCTCCGCCAAAGTCCCCAGACTTGAACCCGATCGAAAATTTATGGTCGATTTTGGACAGAAATGTGAACGAAACTGGGGTCACCAACAAAAATAATTACTTCCATGCACTACAGAGATCTTGGGAAAGTCTCGATCCTAATCATCTACATGATCTCTGGTCGAAAGTATGCCCAGACGGTTGGCAGCAGTCATTAAGGCCAAAGGAGGCCATACTAAATATTAATTTTAATTTTCTTTCGAGTATAAATTAAGATCTACAAAGTGGTCACTTTTTTGTCATATATGAAAATGCTTGTTTTATTGAAATAGGTTCTTAATATTTACAATTAATATTAATAATTATATTTATATATTTATATTTATATATTTATATTTGTATTAATAATATTTATAATAGTTATAGGTTCTTGTCATTGCAAATACTCTCTTAATTTTTGTAACAAAACTTTGGTGTGACAGTAAACCTTTCGAAAAAGCGCAATAATAGGATCTTTCGTCATTAAAAAAAAAACATTAGTTTTGAGATATCCTGTATACGATATAAGATGGTC
The DNA here is from genome assembly GCA_014737475.1 of Bombus confusus. NCBI lineage: Eukaryota > Metazoa > Arthropoda > Insecta > Hymenoptera > Apidae > Bombus > Bombus confusus. The sequence continues at coordinate 1,962,480 of JACXIV010000094.1, forward strand.
ACTTTATTACGCCGGTCACTGTAAGCAACGAACAAGAAGCTGAACAATCCGAAGGAAATTTAATAACTGGGACGTGCCACGGGTTATGTCTATTCGCTGTTCGCTCGCGGTTCACCACGATGGTCTGCCGCGCGTTTATCGACGAGACAGAGAAGCCAGCGGAGCGACTATCGGAATTACGAGTGCCATTAAAGGGCGGTGGAAAGGTTCACGGAGAAAACGGCCGCGTCGAGGCCCGTTTACGAGCGACGCCGGCGTCTCCGGCGTCCTGCTGACGGAAGAGAATCGAGTTTAAGCGCTTTCACCGGCCGCACCGAGCAGCCTTTTACCGCGGACTCGTCTGTTGCGGCCTGCTGAAAAAAAAATCTATAACGCGTGTAAGTGCGCAATCGTTGCTGGGAAGCTCTAAAGGCCCGTGTTCAACATCTCCTCTAACGTCGTTCCCATAAGCTCGTCTTTGCGTCGTTAAGGTGGATATCACAATGCCGCGCTCTTCTTTCCTTTTATACGAGATAAAGGGTTTCGGTATTGTTTATTACGCGTACGCTTAATTTGAATTTTACGTGCCACGCCAGAGACGACTCGCGATTCGCTGGAAATTGCAAAGTTACTTTAATGCACGGCGGACTCTGTCATTCTAGAAGTACGTTGAAACTTTGTATCGATGTGGAATTTTCCTAATTCCACGATATAAAAATAAATTTCACAGACTGACAATCGTGTTTTTCTCTGGCCAGAGGATTCTTAAATTTGCGGAAAATATTAGAATAATCTCTTTGATCGATTCTCGGTTCAATTTCGCTCGATAAAATTGTTTCGGGGGATTAAAGGAACTGTCGAGGAACTTTTTCTCGATCGAAACTTGCCGAAGTGGTTATCACTTCTGAGAAAACTCTACATCTGATGTGTTTAGTTTTCTCAATCGCTGAAGCCATCGAGAGTGTATAGACGATAGACAGGCGACGATGGCTTCAAATAAATTTCACAGGCTAACAATCGTATTTTTCTCTGGCCAGAGGATTCTTAAATTTGCGGAAAATATTACAATAATCTCTTTGATCGATTTTCGGTTCAATTTCGCTCGATAAAATTGTTTCGGGGGATTAAAGGAACTGTCGAGAAACTTTTTCTCGATCGAAACTTGCCGAAGTGGTTATCACTTCTGAGAAAACTCTACATCTGATGTGTTTAGTTTTCTCAATCGCTGAAACCATCGAGAGTGTATAGACGATAGACAGGCGACGATGGCTTCAAATAAATTTCACAGGCTAACAATCGTATTTTTCTCTGGCCAGAGGATTCTTAAATTTGCGGAAAATATTACAATAATCTCTTTGATCGATTCTCGTTTCAATTTCGCTCGATAAAATTGTTTCGGGGGATTAAAAGAACTGTCGAGGAACTTTTTCTCGATCGAAACTTGCCGAAACTCTACATCTGATGTGTTTAGTTTTCTCAATCACTGAAGCCATCGAGAGAGTATAGACGATAGACAGGCGACGATGGCTTCGAGATTTCAGTTGCTGGGTAACGCTGGCAGCGTGCGGATGTGGACCAGCTCAAACTGTATTCATACTTGTACATACACTTCTTCGTTAAATATATTTTCTACCTTTCAATTCATCCACGCGTTCCTCTATTCATGTAACTAATAACTTCGACAAAACTTGTCGAAGTGGCTATCACTTCTAAGAGAACTCTACATCTGATCGGTTTAGCCCTCTCGTAGTTTTTTTTAGTAATAAATTAATTCGAATGGAAAAGAGAAAGGCGGCTGGCAAATATATTTGTGAAGTCGTTGACGAAATCAAGGTTCAGATATTTACAGTAAGAGTTAGAAAATATTAAGAGATGATTGTTTGTGAAGATGTAGAGTTTTAGGGAGGTTGTTGAAGTGGTTAACGCTTCTAAGGAAACTCTACGTCTGTACCGACTAATTTTCTGACTCACTAAAGCCATCGACAGGCCATAGACAAAAGACAACCACGTGGCAACCATAGACAAAAGACAGGCAACGATGGCTTCGGAGTTTTCAGTTACTAGGTAACATTGCCAGCGTGCGGATCTGGACCGGCTCGAACTGTATTCGTATTATACAAACATTTCTTTGTTAAATATATTTTACTATCTGACAATTTATCCACGCGCTTTTCTCCCTATCTATATAACCCATAACCACAACAAAAGTAAAGATAGATCAAGATATAAACAGTTCTCAGCAGACGCGAAGAATTTCCATTTGCACGCGCGTTGCTTGCAAGAAAAAGAGAGAAGAGAAAAACATCGCGGCGAGATGTGCGGCGAATAGAAAGGCCACGAAACAGCGGTTTAATTGCCAAAGCGAGAGATTTTTCGAAATTCGTCCCCGCCCAACGATCCCAGTGCAAATTGCCCCTTAAACGACTCTCTAATTACGCTTCTTGGCCGGGTATAATCGTTACCTTTTACCCGCCAACTTTGTCGAGCTATCCGAGGCTAGAAGAACTTTCCGACTTATCGATAAACTTTTCGGTTACTGCATACTTTTATCGAGCGCGTGGAACGACGACAATTCCCTCCGCTCGTCTTGCAGCCTCGCGAAGGCAGATTCATTAAAAATGTCAATTAGAGCTTCCGCTGCGATTCACCGAGGAATGTGCAATAAGAAATTTCCGCTTCCTACCCCGGATGTCTTCCGGTTTCGTCCAGAAGATTCGTTTCTTTCCGCGAATTTCCAGCGAACGATGTTTGCCATTGAAATTGAATTGAAATTGCGAAATTTGAATATGAAAGGTATTCCGAGATGAAAGAATAATAACAGTCGGTTGATACTGGAGTGGAAGACTGGTATTGTTGTTTAGAAACTTTTACAACGTTTTTTCTTTTTTTTTTCTCTTTAATTTATTTTCGTTTAAGGCAGTCGTATGTTTCTTTTATGGAATCTTGTTGGACACAGGCGTAAAGAAAGGGATGGTTCGATCGACGTAGTTCGTTTTAACACAGTTGTCGCTGTAGTTAGTTTTAATTTGAAGGGGCGTAAATATTCTGGGGGTTTTGATTTAGATTAAACGATTTGGAGGGGCTGTCGCGTCGTTCAAATTTTAGGATGAACAGAAAATCTTCGAGGCAATGGCTTGAAAAATCAGGCAACAAATAATTATCGAAATGGGGGCTAGTTCGCATAACAGCGTGCGTGTGCGCATTATGCGTTTCGGTATCCACGCTTCTTTCAATTTCTTTTGTTTGCTCGTATTCCCTCGTCTGTTCGTTTTCTTTTCCTCGTTTAGCAGAGTTCGATGAATCACGAACATTTTACAGATTCCGAGCTACTTGGACTTTTATATTTAAAATATAAGCACACATGCGTATATTTATAATTCTTATATTTTCAATTATAAACGGGGCAATGTTTGAGACGCTGATAACGCGATTAAGGAGTTTGGAGATTAGATGGCTGGACGGTTAGTGGAAGTTTGAAGACCTGAGAGGTTAAATATTTGAGATTGGAAATTTCAGAGATTAGTAGTAGTTTGAGGATGTTTGAACTGCGGCAAAAACTTACAGATTTGTAGATTTACAAGTAAGTTCGTCAATTGAGTACAAAGGTTTGTTTGAATATTTGGATCTTCGGATATTCGGAAATTTGAACTCTCGAAGATTTGAAACTTCGGAAGTATCGATATTGGAATGTTTGAAAATTTGAACATCCAAAAGTTTGCTGACTCGAACAGATTACAATCGCGCGAACGAATGTCTTAAAATCGTCGAATCTCGTGTCGTTCGTGCCAAAATTCGCTATTCACGAGCGCGGTATCGTTATCATTGTCATTTGCAGAGTCGTGAAGGTGGTCGTTACGATTGCCAATTACGATATTTATCTTTCACGCGCGTTATTTTCCAGCAATGTGTATCACTTCCGTATATGTATGTATATAGTCATGCCCCTGCAGCGAACCCGAAGATCCGACACTTTATCACCATTAACGTCGACAGGTATTGCCATAATATCGCATTCAAGTGGAGTTTCGATTTATCGATATCAAAGCAACAATTCCATTCTACGATGCATTCGCGCGTCTCATCGATGTTTTAATATTTATCGTATCGTGCAAAATAGTCGATCCTCAAGTAGTTTACTAACTTACGTATTTCCTGTTATCTATTCCCTAAGAATTTTGTCCTGGAAATGTTTACGAGATGATCGAGCTAATTGACCTATCGATTGACTACTTAACGAGTCTCTAAATAAAATACGTATCGTGTACATTAATATTCATGGCAGTTTATTAAATTTTAATAACATCAGCGAAACGTACTCGTTTTCCGATTTCATGGACCGAACGTGCAGGAATAAAATTTAATATTTCAAAACGAATAGTGCGATGATCAGTTCAACGCGATATCGAATTACTGGCCATAATTATTGTACTTTACGATGAAATGAAATGCACGAAATATTCTGCAAAAGAAACGACTGTTATTTTCAAGCAAATTTCAGCAACACGAGTTAGTTTTGCGAAAGATAGGAAAATCAGTGTGGTTGATTTCCCACGAAAAGAAACAAAAATCTGGACACGGGTATCCAAAATCTTTTTATCCTTAACATCGGGAAAATTCCATTTTCTTCCGCACGATGGCTGCGAAACTTCTCGTCGCGACGCTTTTATTTCAGCGTTTCGCCAAGGGTGCCGATATTCGTGGTTTTACCGTGGCACCTTGCGTTAAAAACGGCTACGAATCCCATAGGCGACACCGGTCTAGCGACGTTCCAGCCATCCGCGGTGATTATTTTCTCTAACTGTCGCGGTTAGCCCGCGAACGCGGCCTCCATTAAATGCCTTCGACCAAAATGTCCTCCACCACTGTCTGTCCACCCTTGATTGTCCATTTTACGCTTCAACCGCGTTAATATGGAACGAGTGCGATGCGAGACAATGAAATATTTCCCTGCGTGGGAATATTTTATTCTTGGGATTCTGAAAAGTTCGTGATTACAACGTGGTTAAAACGACGGTTGCCGTTGGAATTTAATTAGTAGAGATTAGAAGACTCGAATAGAACGAATAGAGTTAATGATAATTACCAAAAATTGGTAGAAATGAAATAATTTATTATAGAATTATGTATGATAAGCTTGGAATTAATGATCACGGAGAAAAATAAAAATAATTTCAAACAAGATTGTAACAGAACGTTAAAAGAGAAATTTTTGAAGACGTTGAATGTACAATGAGTAACCGTCTTTTTACCAAAAATTGGTAGAAATGAAATAATTTATTGTAGAATTATATATTATAAGCTTGGAATTAATGATCACGAGGAAAAATAAAAATAATTTCAAACGAGATTGTAACAGAACGTTAAAAGAGAAATTTTTGAAGACGTTGAATGTACAAAGAGTGACCATCTTTCGTAAATGTGCTTAAAATCATGTTTGAAGATTTTCCTAGTTGTACGCGTGGTTCTGGCATTATAGAAGAGAGTTAACGATAATTACCAAAAATTGGTAGAAATGAAATAATTTATTATAGAATTATATATGATAAGCTTGGAATTAATGATCACGAAGAAAAATAAAAATAATTTCAAACGAGATTGTAACAGAACGTTAAAAGAGAAATTTTTGAAGACGTTGAATGTACAAAGAGTGACCATCTTTGGTAAATGTGTTTAAAATCATGTTTGAAGATTTTCCTAGTTGTACGCGTGGTTCTGGCATTATAGAATAGAGTTAATGATAATTACCAAAAATTGGTGGAAATGAAATAATTTATTATAGAATTATGTATGATAAGCTTGGAATTAATAATCACGAGGAAAAATAAAAATAATTTCAAACGAGATTGTAACAGAACGTTAAAAGAGAAATTTTTGAAGACGTTGAATGTACAAAGAGTGTCCATCTTTCGTAAATGTGCTTAAAATCATGTTTGAAGATTTTCCTAGTTGTACGCGTGGTTCTGGCATTATAGAAAATGTTCGGTCGATAAAACTGAATAACAACGTTACTTTAATTCAGTGGGTCAATTAGTCGTTGTTCGTTAGTACGTAAATGTGGTTACGCAAGATGAATTTTGGAACGTCTTTGGGCACTTGGCCCGATATTAATAAGAAAAAGTCGAGGCGGTTTAAATTTCCAAAGTTTCCAAGCATATATCTTCCTCGCGCACTTTAGCTACAGTGCATTAAATCTCGAGCAGGATACTTGTTCTCCTGTAAGCTAGTTTTTGAAACATGTTGCACCGCTAAAATCTCTCAAGTGATTCCTGAAATATCCCGCGCACATTCTGCGCTGTTAATCATCCACCCTAAGAAATCGCAGAATTTATTTCGAAATGTCCCACGTAAAAGGAACGAGTCAAACTTCCTCTAGAACTCCATACGATACGATTTATTTCTATTCTTCTATATTTCAATCGTTGTATTTTACATCTGCGATCAATAAATATCTTCGAAGCGTTCCGTTACCCAAGTACACTTCGCTAACGTTTATTTCCCAAACTCGAGGCGAAGTATCATAATTATGGCGAATTTCACGCGAATTAAATAGAAAAATTAAATAGAACGATCGTCTCAGCAAACGTCGGAACCGCTGAAAATTTGAAGCGTCCTTTGTAACCATTACGCGAAAATCTTATGCAGCGAGTGAACCACCAATTCATGAACTTGTATCACAGAGACTGATGACTTAGTATACTCCTAAGGGGTTGATTTATAGCGTGACCTGTAGCGTCGTCTGGCGAACTTTCAAATTCAACTCTCCGATGGCTTCCAACATGTTCCAGAGTGCAACGTGAATCGCTCAGGCGACCAAGTAGCAATTCGGTCGTTTTTCCTTGCTCCAGTTTAACCAGCCAACTTCCACCACGCAATTAGACAATTCCATCAACCTTGTAACCACTTTCTAAGCGGCCCTGGAAAGTTAGCACGCGCGGCTCGCGTAAATTACGCGCGTCTGTCTCGCGACGCGGCGATCCCTGACAGATTCGTAATTCACCCGGTGGACAACTAACTTGTAGGTCAGCGACTCGACCCTGTCACGCGTTGTATTTGTTAAAGCGTCAGCAATAGCCGGTTTCGAGGCAGGTCGCTACTTAGCAAACGCGACTTCCCTCTTACTTTTTCAATTTTGAATCTTTCACGGACATTTCGATCGTTCGTTTCAATTTCCTCTAAATACGATCGAGAGCTTCTCGTTTCTAGGACAAAGGAGAACTCGGATCTCGTGCCCGCATCTTGCGAGGGAACATACCCCATGTGTAAATCGTTGATTTCGATGAAACTTACGAGTGATGTAGTTGCCGGAAAAAACAGCTCACGCGTGTACCTTCTGTAACGTGGTGGCTTTCGAAGGGGAGAAAACATGCTGCAAGATTGAAAACGCATTTCACTCTGGAATATCTCGGGAAATATTTGGTTTGAAAGGGTTGTTCAAATGTTTGTCGTTTAACAAAGAGTCGGGAATTTTCTCCGGCCGGTAGTAATTGACTATTCATCGCAGAGAAACTATTCGCGCTGTCTGTTTTTTGAATCATTGTACGAGCCATTTACGACTCAAAGTGGTTAGCTCTCCATCGTTTGAAGTTTACTTTTTCAAATTTCAGAAATTCTGATATCAAATCACCCGGATCGATGCTCGTCTTCTTATATAATCTATCGCCGATCTCGTCTATTTTTTGTCCCGTGCAGTCACCCGATCTGGCAAATAAGCGGTCGCTGTATCGTACTTTATTTCATCAGACGTTACGTCGGTTTTACGTAAGAAGACACTTGCGATCCCTCGTGGAACAGTCTGCCCCGCGTGCACCTATTTATCGTATCATCTGCCGCGATAAGTATTTACCCTGGTGAGCTAATTTAGGTCAGCGTTTCGATTATACGGCGCGTCATCATCATCATCCACGGTGACACAGTGTGAAACGAGGAAAAGACGTGCTCGAAAGCGCGCGACATTTGCATGCTAACGACGCGCGTCAAGGATGCGTTCGGAATATTCGCGGTGAAGGCGAGATAATGGGATTAGCTGTGCCGTAATGGTGGCACTGGATGCGCGCGAGGTTATGCCCGTATATGCGTAGCCGAAGTCGATGGGGAATTGAATTCGTTGGAATCGCGTGTTCGAGCGCGATTCGATTTATTGTAATCGCGTTGTTGCCTCCCGTGGAGCACAGTCTGTGTCGGTGTACTTATGCGTCGAATACCGTGGAAATGGCGCTGTTTCCGTGGATTTTGGTTGGTCGGGTTGCTACCTTCTGGATTATTAAATTACAATATTTTTATATTTTACTCTATTTTTATATAATATTATTATCTTATATATTTATATATTTATTCTATTTATTATATTTTAGGGGAGAAATTTGGGGGTGAATTGGCAGAAATCGAGGTGTCTGGGCTAAGAATCGCGGTATCTCGGGTGGGATTTGTTAAGTTTAGCAGATCGAAGTATCGTAGATCAACGGATTAACTGTTGAGAATTGTGGATCGTAATTGCCGAAATAACAATTTAGAGACGCTTTCTTAATTTGCATTAATAATAAGAAAATAGTTTACCCTTTATTTGATACTTGATTCACAAGATGTTCGTGGATACATTCTGTTCGCTTCGCCTTTTCTCTGTCATGCTTACGGAATTGCTACATTCGTCTATTTCTCTGGACGCTGCACCCACGCACACGCTCACACACATATATGCGCATCACTACCGCGCGGCTGATCCGGTACAGTACATGAAATTACGTATATTTCAATATCAACGTATAATGAAATTACGAGGTTTTCGGAGGTTGAGAGGGAAGGTTTACTTTATACAGTTGGTTGGTGAATTTATCCTTTGCTAAGGAATTCTCGTGAGTAAGTGATACATAGATCGATGTAAAGTTGTTAGAATCGCGGGTTTGGCGGTCGAAAACGGAGGTTTGCTGTATAATAGTTGGACAAATGTACTGCTTTGTGTTAAATGTTGGGATTACGACAGATCATCGTACGCGTAGTCGAGATTGAAAGAAGAGATTCGTTTAAATATTCCAGCGGATTTTTTGTCTAAGAAGATTGTAAAATAGTCGTCGTATCTTCGAGCGATCGATTATTTATTTGCACGAATATGAGATATTTCTACGTATTTCTCAATCTTCATAGCGTAAACGAAAAACCATGGTAGTCGAAACCGAGCGGCAGTCTCTCTTTTCCTCCCTCGAGTTCTTAATCGAAGGCCGCAACTCGGTGAAACTTTGAATTGAATCGGACTACTAGTTCCGGATCTGCACCGCTGAATGGTTGATACTAGCTACGCGATAACGCGCGTTACAGCATCGTACGTTCGACGCCGGCAAACAGGGATTAATATTCGGAAGAATCTATCGGCCCGTTCGTACAAATTAGAGTTTCTCGGCGAACTCGCGACTTCGGGAAACGAAAATTAAAGCGCCTAGACGCGACAAACGATCGTATCTGGAAATCAGAAATTCCTTGAAAACTTAGATACTCGGCGTTTCATTCCTTTAACGGTAGATTCGCACAGAAAAGAGCAAACAACTGCGAACCTCGTAACATTTTCGTTCAAAGAATTGATCCCCCAAAGGGAGAAATGCATCGCTTTCGTTGCCTAATTTCTCTTTCAAAATATCTTCGGCGAAAGAGAGAAACAAAAGACGGGAGATGAAATTTCCAAGCGTATTTCCCTGGAATCGTCCAGCACAAAAGAACTCACGCCATTATACCACGATTCTGTTCCTCTTCTCCGCCTGATACACCCTTCAAAGTTCCTTCGACTCAACAAAGAGCAAGAAAAGTGAAAAAATCAAATTCCCAACGTATTTCCCACCAAATGGTCCGCGACAAAAGAATGCTGCGAGCCACTATACCGCGATTCTCCTCCTCTTCTCCGCCTTAAACGCCCTTCGAAAATTCCTCCAACCCACAAAGAAGAGCAAAAACCAACAAAACCGCCCTCTCGGCCGATCCAAAAGCATCGCCGCGTGATTTACATGTTTGCGGCGTTGTTCTCGCCAGGAGAGGGATTCCTCGCGAACCTTCCACCGCTGCATCGATGTTTTCTCAGAACGTTTACAGCATCGCACACTGCCAGATTGTTTGCCAACGTCCAAACAGCGGTTGCGTGCACGGCCTGACTTCGCCCTATCGCGCGTGCTTGTATATGCGTACGTTTGTATATCACGTACGTGTGTGTGTGTGTGTGTGTGTGTTAACTTTGCACGAGAGTCCGGAAGATTCATCGGCTAAAGTGCATTCTTAATACCCGGAAAAGGGACTCTCCGCTTCCTGCCTTATTTATTTACGAGCCCAGTTCCTCTTTCTCCCTCTCTTCTCTTCCGCGAGCAACGCTAATGTAACGAGAGGAATCGAGCACAACGGATTTATGCGGCCGCTGGTTCGCCGGGATAGAGGTTGGTGCGGTGTATCGCGGAGGAAAAGTGTACGGAGAAGTTGGTGTAATCCGCGTATCGGGATTTCGTCGTTTTGGTTAGTAATTGCAGCGCTTGGGAAAGTTGTACGTCGGTGATCCTGTGTTTAGAAGTGAATTAAAGGGGAATTTAGATTGGTTCGGCAAAGTATCCGGACGTTTACCGCGCAGAGAATATTTACGGATATATTGGGTGCGTTGCGTGGAAGTTCTCTAAATTTTCCGAAGATCGTATGGAGATGCTACGATCGTGATTGTATCGGCAAAGCGAGAATGGAACCCAATCCGAGAATGGATGCGAAAGTTGTAAAACGCTCGCTGTAATCATACCCTTAGGGAAGAATATGGATACAGAGCGCGCGAATAGCGGTGTTTTATTTTTTATTCTATTGTTATTTTTCGACGAAGATATCGACACGGCGTTCCGACGCAATTTCAACGATAAAAGCGTAAGAGAATTGCGAGAAATAGGTGTAGAAGAGAAGCGATCGTTAAGAACGGTGAGAGAACGTAGTTCGATTAGAAAATACCGCGCAGAGGCGAAAAACAAGCTCGGGCGGTAAAAAGATATTCAATAAATAAAAACAATTCAGCGAGTAAGAGGAAACTGTAAAACGTATTAAACGGCGAAGAAATTCCTGCGATGAAAGATGAAATTAAATGGTACAGAGGATACCGGAAACCTACAATTGCAGCAAATAAATTTACCAAGCGATAAAACTTCGATACGTCGCACGACAGGCAACTTTCCCGATCATTCAACGACCTCGCAACGATCCCCTAACTATAGCCGAAAATTCATGCTCCAACGACTCATCTCAAGTTGGCTTTTACTCCCGGAAACATTCGTTTTACGTGTGTTTTCATTGCACACGCAAAAGTCGTGTTCTAACTCGGGAAGAAGAGGTCCAGAGTAACAATGGCTGGCGTGCTATGATCGATGACAGCAAAGGTAGAGGAATAAACGTTGTGTAGCCGCGTGTGTGCGAATAGTGGAGCGTCGTCATGCACCTTTGCACAAGGGAATGCACAAACAGGACGAACGACGTTGTTCAAACTTGACAATTCCGACCTGTAACGGTGCCTCTCATTAGCAACTTATACACATTGTTTGATCCTCGTCGAGAGCAAAAGTGAGCTAACGATAGTCTGACTCGCATATTTTTCTCTAAATATTTATTTCTGCGTATCGATTCAGAGACTCGACGTCACTGTGCAAATAACCGTAAGCAAACGGAAAACGTGCTTTTTACGAATATAATGTAACTTTTATATAGTAGCTTTATACAGGGTGGGGCAGTAACTATTAGTACCTCGGATATCTTCGAAAAAAATAAGTTTCACAGAAATATTTTCTGACGTAAAATTGTACGGTACGAAGGGGTTCATCCGGTGGTAATAATACTTTTTTCTGCAGGTGGAAGTACTTCGGACATTTGTAGGTCACATCCATTTTTTTAAATGGATCCGTATGTTTTCCGATAGAGGTTCTTAAAACGAGTTCAACGACCTATTACACAAGGTCATTGAAGGTCATAGAAAGTAGAGAAAGTCGATAATACTTACGGTTTTGGTAGTAATGAAACGTACGTGTTGTAAACAGTGGAGGTGAGCTTCAAATGTCCGAAGTACTTCCACCTGCAAAAAAACTATTATCGCCACCGAATAGCGCTCTTCGTACCGTGCAATTTACTTTAGCAAATATTTCTGTGAAACTTATAGTTTCGAAGATATCCGAGGTACTAATAGTCACTGCCCCACCCTGTATAGTACGTAACATACGAAGGGTTTTTAGTATTGTATAGGCGGATGGGAAATCTCGCGCTAATAATTTACGATACGTAAAATCCCTTGACGCGACTGTCACCGGAGACAGCCATAGGAAGAAAGGGCAGATGAGGTTGGAGTGTAAGGCGGAAAGAGGGTCAGAGTGGGAAATAGTGTTGTTTTGTGAAGACCAGTGTGTCATTGTGTCGTGCATAGAGCTGAGTGTAGTTAGCGACGAATAGTGACTGCGTGCATGTACAGGGTGGAGCATTTTAAACAGGTCACCTGAATAACTCGCTTGTCTTTGAAGATAGGAGAAAATGCATTAGACCAAACTTACTTGGTATCTTGAGCTGGTATTACCAATTTTTCTGTAAGCGGAGGCGTCAAGGTATGATATGAAGATCAACTCTGTTCTTTTAAATGGAACAGTATATTTTTTTACTTACTTTCTGATAGAGTGTTTCAAGGCGAATAGAATGACCTATTACGAAGTTCGTTCAAGTTCACCCAAAGTGAACTGCAGTAGAAAATAAATTGTCTCGGAGTACTCCTATCTTCTCTTCTATCTTCAAAAACAAGCGAGTTATTCAGGTGACCTGTTTAAAATGCCCCACCCTCTATACTAACGGAGCATCATACTTGATTTTGTGTTGACGCGATACGTGTTCTCTTCATTTCGTTATTTTATCTAGTTCCATCTAAATCAATAAAGAGATAAATTAATAAATTAATCAATAGATAAATTTATCTGTAATATCGAAACAAATCATACCGTTACCAAACCTACTAGCACTATACCTTCCCACGCATATATAGGTAATAAATATGCAAAACACGATACAAATGGTTAACACAATCTCTCAAAATCATTCACAAACTTCTCTAACAAACGAGAATGTCTAGGAGAGCAACCAAATGGTCTACGATATAGCCAACTATGAAATTGAAAAGATGTTGAACGATCGGTTACATGAAAGTCTCTCAAAATCATTTACAAACTTCTCTAACAAACAAGAATGTCTAGGAGAGCAACCAAATGGTCTACGATATAGCCAAATATGAAATTGAAAAGATGTTGAACGATCGGTTACATGGAAGTCTCTCAAAATCATTTACAAACTTCTCTAACAAACAAGAATGTCTAGGAGAGCAACCAAATGGTCTACGATATAGCCAACTATGAAATTGAAAAGATGTTGAACGATCGGTTACATGGAAGTCTCTCAAAATCATTTACAAACTTCTCTAACAAACGAGAATGTCTAGGAGAGCAACCAAATGATCTACGATATAGCCAACTATGAAATTGAAAAGATGTTGAACGATCGGTTACATGGAAAAATCGCAACGTATAACGACTTGGAGGATGCAGGATCAAGTTTCGAGACGGATGGTATATGGAGGTTGTGAAGGGCTTTGAAAATGTTGCGGGAGTTACGTGACGCCGCTGCAGGAAAGTTGGCGAACGGGGTGGACCGTATATTCGCGATAAAACGTCGAAAGTTAACGAGTGGTCCTGTGTTTCAATGACCGGTCCATTACTGTTGAACGATCGTACGTTGGGTAAACGTCGCCCGTTTCCCTTATTTCGTGACGTAAAGCCGCGGGAAATTGGGTGAACGCGATGGAAGCGTGGCGCTTCCGGCGATCGATCGTAAAACTTTCGAATTAATTTCTCTTCGAGAACGCGTACACAATGCGTTTGCAGAGAAAGGAAGAAGGAAGCAATATGGAAGAATGGAAAGAATGGAAAATTGACGATTCCTTTAATACATTATAACACAGACATATAAAACGAGAATGACGATTCCTTTAATACATTATAACACAGACATATAAAACGTGAAATTCAGTTTAGAGGGTGGAAATTTAAATTGTCATAGAAAATTAAGTTAGGCTCGTTTTAAAATTCGCAGTGTGTTTTTGTCGACGTTAAATTCCACTCGCAGGTTGAATGAAATTTTTACGGAGTTGAAAGCGTGCTTGTGATGTTTCTATGTATAAGCCGAGGACTATTGCGAATAACGTCTGGAAATTCTATGGGGTGCGGCTAAGAGTTATAAAAATCCCACTTTAATTCTTGATGAATAAGTACAGCGAATAGAGGGTGTAATATAAAAGCGTCGAAAATTCATGTATCCAAGATATAGAGCGCAGGAGTAAATGGAAGGTCGAAGTGGCTTGCGTCGTAGCCGTAGGTAAGATGTTCCTCCGCAACCCCCAAAGATCCTGGCTTTCCTTTGAGTGTATCATAATTTATTTAACGCGGGTGGGATTAAAGATTGAGCCATCAATTTAAAAAATAAATAAGAGAGTGACAGATATCGTTAATAAATACAGACGTTGTACGTTCCTTTAAAAATATTCCTCGAGGAACGAAGAAAACTTCAGCTCCTCGAGAAGAATTCGTTACTGCGAGAAGACGCATAAATCTTACAGCTTACAACAACAACCTCGTGAATTGAGGCTATAACAAAAATGAATAAATTTTAACACGTTGAATTAATTTTCACGCCCAATAGAAAACCTCAGATACGAGGAATCTCGCTAACTCGTCGAAACATTTGAAGGATGTTTCTCGTAATAATAAGATATATGACAAATAAAAAGAGAAACCTAGTTATTGCAAAAAGTATACGTGCTATTGGTTCGTCAACTACTAAGATCCCTCGTTTTTTCCGCCAATTTTCAATCTTGAAAAGCAGAAACCAGGATACCACAACGTATTTCAAAAGTAGCATATTACGGCTGGAATTTCATCGTCCATTAAGTCGAAGTTGCTGAAAGCGAATTACACGAAGCACGGCTCGTTCGAGCGTAATTGCTGGTCGCGTGTTTCTCCGGACATTTTTCGCTATGGGAGAAAGAAACATGGCGGAGCAGCAGCGTGTAGGATAGCCAGCGAGCTCCTCGCGGCAGTTAAGATGACAGATCGAACGGAATCGAGTTCGCTCGTGTGCAACGGCGAGCCAGAAAACAAGTAGAGTGGAAAGCGGGCCGCAATTGCGCCGGCCCCCATCGTGATTTAATGCAACGCGACTGGCAACGATCTTATCTGGCCGAAAGGTCGTCCCATCCCAAGGGAAAGCACCGCCGGATTGCGACTCGAGAGAATTCGGAAACGTTCGTTCCACCTAGTCGATAAATTATTCCGTCGTCAACTTTCGTCGAGTCGTTTCTTTACGTTTCTTTACTATTTGCAACACACGAATACGGTGGAAAGCACCGTAACAGAAAATACGTTTCTCCTTGTACGAATTCGCCACACTTGAAACGCGTCCAATCAGAAGGCCCTTTAAACTTTCAAACATGTTACGAACTTCCAATTAATCCCATTGATCCAAACAATCCCGCAATGTATCGTAATTCCCATTGGATCGAAGTATTTTCTAGATTTCCAGTTTTCTAAAAATGCTTCTTCCAAAGCATTCGAAAGCTATCTGTGTTTGGGAACGTCGCGTTCCCACACGTTGAACAGTAAACCGCAAAGAAGAGAAGAATGGCACGATATTCGGACACGGTAGAGCGTGAGAGTAACGTTGAACGTAGAATGAAGCTAGATATTTGCCTTAGGACAACAATTTTCTAACGAGTGACGAAATTTGTTCCATTCGAGGAAACTGAAGAAAGCACTGGCGAAACGGAAGATTCGCCTGGTCGGGAGGATTTGATTCGAAGATAAACGAGTGGAAGTAATCCGCGCAAAAATATAATCGTAGCGGCGGAGTCGTGAAAACTGAAACACGGGACAGTCTGCTTTAAAATATTCATTAAACCTTTCATTACTTTGATGAAACAATGTTTCGAGGCAAGAGACGCAGCCTTCCCTTGATTACAACCGAGTCGGAATAATTTAATAAACGTAATGTCGCTCTAATCCCGCGCAATCACGATTTACAGACGCGCGTGGGCCCTCGAGGCGAGGTCGGCCGAGCGAGAAAGCCATGGCTATAGGTCGATTCATATACAACTACTTACGTAAAGTATCGGTCGTAATTAGGATACCTATCGATATTTAGTACAAATTAAATGGTTTTCTCTGATTTTATTTTCTAGCTATCTGACTATACATCTATTATTTTGATAGGTGTTTTAAATGTATTATTTTAAATGGATATTATACTTATGGCTGGCTGTGTATGTAGCGATGGGTTCTGAAACTACAGCTGTGCCAATTAAATTACATTATAATTTCTATATTTTAGACATAATTTAATTATACGTTGCTGTAATTGAATTACTATATAAATTATGTAATTCAAACTTTTCTATCGATCCGATTGCCAATTACCGCAATTATGCGTGCACCTGAATTACAACGTAAATAAAGTACAATGTAATCGAATTGCGTCTCGCAACTCCGAAGAAGCGAGATAAATATTTTATAAATATTGAAATTTTTCGCGTCTGTACGGCGTATCTGCCACTTCCGATTCATACGTCGCTCGATCTCGTGTTTCTGTCTTTCAATTACATTATCCGATTGTACTTTGATACAGTACTTCAATCGCAATTACGAATTCCATTGTAACGTAATTGAGCGACAGATCTGGATTACGAATTACAATATAACTGAAAGCGATGTAATCGAATTACTTTGTAATTATAATTCCTGCGGTAATTCGATTGTAATTCCGTGCAACTCTGTCTGAAACATTTCGAGTCGCTTCGAATCGCAACGTATTGTACGTGTGGCGACAAATTCCAGTCGTTTCGAACACAGTTCGAAGCTTAAAACTCTCGAAAGTCTTGATAGACTCAACGACCAGAGTTCGACTTAAGTATCGTTTGTCTGCGATTTATAGCTCTCGATAGAAAATTGTTATCCTTGACGAAACGTGCCACGATATAATATATTAGCAGCCGCGATATTTGCGCGACAAATATTTACGGATCAAATATTTGACCGAGCTTCCGTGCAAGTTAGAAAAATGGCGAAATAAATGGCCTTGTGTAAATAGCGTCGTGTAAAAGTGTCTAGATTCCTTTTATAGCGAAACGTTGGCCTTTTATGTTCTTCCGTGTGGTTACTACGTGGATGTATATGTAGCGAAATTTAGAGTCGAACGATTGAAACAGGCACGATAAACGAGAAAATATTTGACTTTGAAGTTAATTAGATATGTTAATTGGATTGTGTTTCTGCGATTGTATTGCGCGGTATAATGGAATTTGGAGGAATGGTTCCGTGCATTTCACATTGTTGACATCGAATTAACGAACGTTTCAATGCTGTTATTGTTAGAACGTATATAATAGGATACGCAATTCGTTAAATTGTTTCCTTCTTCCTTCCATTATTCGCTCTTATGCTCCGAGTAGAAAGAAGCACGCGTAAAATGATCAAAATCAATCCTACGTGCCTTTTAGATTTTATTTTAGATTATTTGAGATTAGAGGGAAAAATTCCGAAATTCTCGAATGCTAATATTTTAAGATTCTCTCAAAGCGCGCGTTAAAAGTTCGAAATTCTTGAAATAGCCCAAAATTTCATAAATTTCCTCTGGAAATTCCTTAATCCCATCGCGAGACGGATTGGAACCGGGCACGGACACAACCACAGACTTCCGGTCGTGGTTGAACCGTTTAATTTCCCTCTTCTTATGTTCCGACTAGAAAGAAGCACGCGTAAAATGATCAAAATCAATCCTACGTGCCTTTTAGATTTTTGCCAGGCCGACAAAAAGTAATACCGAAGAGAGGGTAAAATTCCGAAATTCTCGAATGCTAATATTCTAAGATTCTCTCAAAGCGCGNCGTTAAAAGTTCGAAATTCTTGAAATAGCCCAAAATTTCATAAATTTCCTCTGGAAATTCCTTAATCCCATCGCTAGACGGATTGGAACCGGGCACGGAGACACCCACAGACTTCCGGTCGTGGTTGAACCGTTTAATTTCCCTCTAACCGGCCGTCCTCAATTCGAGGACGACCCAGAGTAATTTTGCGACAGCAGCGGGTCAAGTTGAACTGCTAGATAAACCCGATTGATCGCGTCAGAAGCTCGTTGCTATTTCTGCGGCAACCTTGGGTCGCGGTTACATAATTTATGCAAAAGACCAAACGATCGCCGACGATTTTCACATGCTTTACAGTCGTTGAACACGATTTGTGCTAACGTGAATGGGCCGATTCGAAAAAGCGTTGCTTTCAGTAGACGCTCGCTCGATCGCGGGTCGATGAAGCGCGCGTTCATCGTCTATTTCCGCTTTACGTAATACTGTCCCAGTTTTGTCTTTGATGGGTCTCTTTTGTAGGGAAATTCTACGTTAGTTTCGGTTTACTCGATAGTTCGCGTTTGTCGTGGGCTGCTGAAGGTTGGGAGAATGGTTTATCGTGCCTATGGTCGATGGGATTTTCATGGGGTGCGAGAGTAATCGAATTTGCAAATCGAGGAAATGGGATGCGAGCAACAAAACTCGAATGCTCGGTCGGATCGGCCGCGTTTCGTGGAACATTTGCGAATTTTTCTCGTTCATTTCGATTACTGGAATTAACAGAGCTTACGGAATTCGTGGATTCTGTTGTTATATTTGAGTACCGTAGTCGGAGAATAGGAAATTTGTGAATTTTTGGCTGCAATTTTACCTGCCACAGCTGGACAGTACGGAAATTGTATACTTCTTATCAATTTTAGCTACTGCGGTTGAAAGTTACGAAACGTCCGAACTGTTTTATCGATCTTGACTACTGCCATTCGAACTGCAAGCAATTTTTGCCCGGAAACCGATGAGATTGTAACGTTCCTGAGAACAGAACGAATAGCAACGAATAGTGATTCGTGGGTTGCATGTTTTGAAATTAATCAATTCTGTCGCAACGCACAATCTAATATCGTTAGAGTGTAAATTCTACGACAATAATTCGTACGATTTTGTTTGATTAAAAAAGACTAGAAATTCTTAAGATCCCGATGCTCGTCCCTGTGATCACAGTTTCCCGTGTGCTACTCCCTTTTATTCAATTCAGTTCAATCGAAGAAGTTCTAAACAACAATTACGAATCTCCAAAATTCACGCTTATGAGCCAACTGTGTAACAGATGAAATCCGTTAGTATCGTTCTGTCTGTACGGAATATAATTGGCTGTAGCACTGAAAACTCTACCAAACAGTAGTATAACAGGTGTACATGTGTATATACATCAATTAACGTAGATTCCGGCAGTGTTTGTCACACGTACGCGACATACCGTGGAACACGACAATTTCCAGTCATATTTGTAGCCGACAATTAGAACTAAACTCGGCGAACAATAATCTAACCAGGTGAAATAACCTAAAATTCAGCCCACAAAGTTGTACTACATAGAGGACGGTGGTGACTCTGATCAATCGGTGTTTGTCGTGCATACATATGTACATCGGATATGTGCATTTCTCTTGGTATTTGTGCTTGACAATCAGAGCCGAAGTAACATTTGTGTCGGGCTGGTAGGAACAGGCCAAAATTGGTAAATCATCGCGTAATGCGTAACACGAGGCACCGTACGTCGCGTTCGTATCAAGATACAAATTGTGTTCAGTCGTATGAATTCTTTGACGCTAAGCCTACCCACACTTCTTGTATACTTATTCACAACTCGAACGTCAAATTCTATTTTACAAACGCAGAGCGTCTTCTGTATGCGTTGGAGAATAACTCGCGGAGATACTAAAGAGAATATTTATAAATACTATAATTACTATTACGATTACGTACTATATGTCAAAACGGAATAAGACAATGTAGAGTATTGTACAATAATAATAATAATTCGTATTACAACAGGAAACTCAAGTTCCAGAAGTTCGAAGATCCTTTTTTAGTACTAAACCTACCGACAATTTTTGTACACTTATTGACCGCTCGCGATAAGCAGGAGAGACTACAAATTTTTCTTAGAAAAATAAATCAAACTAGAAATAAATACCGAAGGATATATCGTATGCATATTTTATGAAAAGTCATAGATTAGCAAGCGACTTGATAACGTTTAAATACGGTAAAATTTGTGTAGAAATTTGCAAGCGGTCAATTTGACCGCTGTGGTAGGTTTAGTATTAAAACGTCATCGTAGACGTATGATACCGTGCGTGTTATTTTACAAACGCTTCAACAATTCTCTTTCCACGTATATTACAAATTTCTTCGTACGCCCTTAGCCGAGATTCAAGTCCCTGGGGGTCCATATTCCTGTCAATTCTCTTGAATATTGATAGATTTTACGACCTACATATATATCGTACGCATATATGTACAAGCGTATCCAGTACAACAATGCGATATTGGTTTACCGCAGGGCCTGCTATGGCATCATTTTCACATCCTCAATTCCCACGTGTAGACAGTAATAGAAAAATATTATATACTGAAGGATTCAGTGGAAGAGATATTTTTTCCAAAAAGGAAAATATTCATGAACATGAACGTCGTATCTATCTGGTTTCTGCGATAATCGAATTAGCCATTCTCCATGATCGAAGATCTTCGATGATCAAAGAATTTTCGAGGCTTCGTAAGTACGCGCGAGGCTTTATTTTTAATATATTCTTAAAATTTTTCAAATCCACGATCTCCGCCGATTAAAAAGTTTCTTGCTTCTACCGCCTCTCCATCGAACTTTCCGCGTAAGTGATATTTCATTAAAAAAGTGCGGAAGATTACAGGTACTGTACGTAACAGAGCCCGTGCACTATAATCTATCGATTATAATATGCCTAGGAGGCGAATATAACGCACATATATCGGGCTAAGTGGACTCTTTTTCGCTGCGAACGAAAATTGGGATCGAAGCGATTGCTCTTGGTCCATGCCAGAAACAGGCTAAAATTGGTTAAAATTGCTTGAATTACGGAACGCGGTTTCGATCACGATAGACTGAGCTGAACTCGATTAGCGAGTGGGCTGAAGTGGAGCATGAACTGGACCGGTGTTCCACTTCGTGAGTGTTTGAAATTTGCGCGCACCGGAGGATCAATCGAACGGGAAAAATCACGACGTCGAGATATCGAATGTCAGCAGCTTGCTCGTTCCACGTTCCAGTTAATTTTTCTTCGTGGATATAAGTAACATTTTTTATTATCGGTTCGCTGCTTCCCTTTTTCTTTTTTTCTTTTTAACTACGCACGTGTCACGCATGAGTGAATTCGAACGTCCAATTTGGATATTCAGATATCAATCGTGATCAAAAAGATCTTTCGACAGTAAGACTGACAATAAGCGCTTGCGTACATCGATTATCTAACACTTGGCTGCTGCATTTCTTAATGAATTTTTAATTAATAATCTTTTAACGAATCTTACGGTCTTACGATCTTACGATCGCATATAAAATATGCGTACTATTTTAACGCATCTTTAATATTTCAAATCCAGTTACTGTCAAAATTCATCTACTACCTTCTGCGAAAAAAATTTTCCTATTTCTACGTACCACTTTTTTATTATCGCGTATTATCGCGTTGCTAAATCAAGAAGATCGCAAGTATATAGAAAACGCGTGCGTTATAATCTATCAATTAGGATATATCCATCGGCGTATCTCTGTGAGGCGAGTTGTTTCTAACTTGAAGAATTTGTTAAACTAGATCTCTCGGGCGCTTTCTAGGAACATCAATTTTTATCATCGTCAGTTTCAATGATCAAAACTAACTCCTGTAACGATCGTTAAACAACCATCTAGATGCCATTCTAACCACGAAACCAAAGGAAGAAGCCCCATTGGAGAATCCAACGGGCAACTGAAAGTCATCCCGTTAAATTCTGGAAACGATCTCGCCAGCAAAATAGAGGGAAGCCAGTCTATTCGAAGGGTTCGTGTCACTGGACACGAAAGATCGCGTGCATCGGGAAAAATGGAAAAATTAATCGGGAGATGGGGTAAAGCACCGGAGTGTAAGCTCGAGGCAAATCGAAACACGTTGAGTGGAAATTGTCGGATGAGGTTTTCCAACGTGCGGACCGCTCGTTTATTTAATCGCTCATTCGCGCGATCAATTATCGGCCACCGTTCCCCGATTAATCATCATCGTTCATTGCGAAAATCGCCGAGGGATGATGAAACACTGGCAAAGGTAAACGATTGTACAAAATTTCAAGGGAAAACGCTTTCGCGTACGTAGAGGGAAAAACGTCGAATAAAAAAGATGCCATTCGTACATAAATTTTTGACTTTGATATATCGCTAGTAGTTCAATGGACGCATTTCGTACTGCAAAGAACGTATTTAACGATCGTGATTATTTAGAGAGTACGAATGTAGACGATACGAGTTAGAAATTTACGAAACAGTAGCACCGCTTCTAGGAAAAATTAAGGAACTCGTAAAAGCGTTCCAAAAATTCTGACGAATATTTCCAGCCGGCCGGACCCTCGAAATTTCCGGCAGCTAGGAAATTCCTAAATCAAACAAGTCCTAAAACTAGAACTGCCCGCGAACCGGGTCACGTCCAACTTCCGCAAGCCTCCCAATTCCCATCGGTAATCGCGGTTTCGCGAGGTATCAATTTATGTTCCTATAAATCATCCATCTACCTGATGCATTCGAAATACTTTGAAAAGCTTCGAAAAAATTACAAGCGATATTTAAGGGGGAAAAAAAAAAGAAGAAAAGTATAAATAAACGAATAAAATTGAATTCTTTAGAAGAATCCTTCTTTTCAAATATAACGATCGTACACGGAAATTTTCTATATCTAATCTTCGTTTTTTTTTTTTTTTTTTTAGGAATTGTATTTAAATGTGATTTTTGTTCGCGAAATTTTTTCCTAAATATACAGACGAATTTTCTCACAGAAATTCCTCCGTGAATATAATCTCCGTCCATTCGTTGCAATTGCGAAATTAATTGGTTTTTCTTCCAAGTAATTCCGACAAACTTTTTCTTTATACTTCGAATAACTCGGAATTTGTTGTCTGAAGATTCGGAATATTTAACAGCCCAGCAACGGCATCTATCAATTCTTCGAATAATTCTTTAATTAAAATACTCGAACGAGGCAGAGGTTCGTTAAAATATTTGTTGCTGTAATTTTTCATTTTCGCATTCACTCGCTCGTAATAGACGATAGAAGGAAGAACGCGGTAAGAGTCGGTCTAAAGTTGGAAATTATTTAGCCTTTGTGCAGGATCACGATTTTGATTTGCGGTTGTCGTCGTTTCGACCAAAGCATTTCGGCGCGGCAAAGGCCTCGTGACAGAAAGTCGATAGGAACGTTGCTGAAAATTAATGAGCCAATCGTGTGTATCCCCACGCTGCTCGAGCTGCTGGCATAATTAATGATCCCGTTATTTGTAGTTTCTTCGGTTCTCATTGAGCCGCCGTCGGTTTTCCCAGATCGATCCTGGTTCTTCCGACGAGATCGATGGATTAAATTAACACGTTGGCTGCCACCGATGGTCGTCTGTGTCCGACGTTGCTGTATCTTTTAGAGCAATTAAAGTATAACATAAATTTCGTGAACTAAAAAATTCCTGACAATGTTATTGGCCAGTATAACGTTTTGAAAGAACGCGTACAAACGCAGTATAATATTTTGCAAAAATTGAACGTTATGGCGCGGTATATTTCAATCAATCGTGGCTCGCAAGGAAAAAATATATCAAATTGGCACGCCAGTCAACGCGTTAACAGAATTTATTTGACGAACATTGCATGAAAAATTATATGGTGAAAGTCAGACGGCAGCTGAACTGATTGATCAACTTCGTCGAGGTTGATCGTTTAATCTGCGAAAAAATTGACCGTGCAACTGCCAACAGTTATCGAAGTATCAAACCAAAATCAAAGTACCAAGTATCAAATTTCTTACAGAAAGCCAGCGATACTCGCGCGGCTCTCTACGAACTCTTAAGTTATAGAAAAAGTTACGGCTCCTATGATCGGTTTAATTTGCTGGAGTTTCGAAATTACCATGTGATAATGACAGGTTTATATAGAAAACACTGGGTGGTTTTAGAAGCGTTCATTTTAGAAGCGACCATAGATCGGTTTGCCCTCTGTTCCTCATGAATTGCTAAACTTCGCCAAAGTCGTAACTTCGCTCTAGCGGTTACTTTCCGAAAGTATTATTCATCGTCTTGCTCACCTTCTATATTAAAGTCCGCTGACCAAAATCCTAGCGTCTGCAGACTTTAAAGTAGAAAAGTATCGAGCAATTCTTTGTTTGTTTAAAGCCTCTAGCAAGTGAGAAGTTTCGCTCTAAATCGAACGAACTTCCACGTTCCGAAGCGAATAAGTTGCTAGATTTTTGTGCATTTTAAATAACTCGCTCGCATTCAGACGATTAATTCGAATATTTTTGGAATTGTCTAACCCTTCGCTTTGTAATTTGTCCTTTTATCTGTGTGTTGAATAGAAAACAAACTAATTCACGACCTGAAAAGTAGTTTAAACCAACTTTTCTTCTAAAAACGTAACGAGCCATTGTTGAATTGAAACTATACGCCACGTGGGAGTTACGGATATTATCCGCGAGACAAGTAATTGAGATAAACCGTGCGCAATTTCGTGAAATACGTCGTGTTTGTACGAAAGTATTTATTTAGCTGAAACGAAATAGTGAGACGTAAGTATTTCGTCGAAAGTAACGATGAACAAGTCTCTTTTGATATAACACTTTCTGAAATAGCTTTTTAACAACGAACAACGAATTTCTTTCGAGGTAACACTTGAGAATGACTCGCTTCCTCATCTTCGAATCGAATTACAGAAATACCCTGAACCATTTTGGAACCAAATTTGGAAATTCAAGCGAAACAACCAGTTCCAAATCAAGCGAAACATCGTACAGCGATAAGTACACATTGTAAAAATACAAAAGACACCTGCGAAATCTAGAAAAACGTAGAAAAGTATCGTACGTGAAGCATCCTCGAAGGATGCACGATGTCTCTAAAATAAACCCAACAGATATTAATCCTATCATGAAGGAACTGTTAAATATCGCGAACAAATTCTTGAAACGCTTACAGATCATCATCGAAGAATGAAAAAAGAGAAGCTCGATATTCCCAAAATAAATCCAAACGATATTGATCTTCGCGCGCGAAAAAAAAAAAAAGAAAAATAACGGAAATCGCAAAATATTCTTAAAAACGTTAAAAACCCTCCACTTACGAAGTACCTCGTCTCGTTGGAACAAGCTACGTACATTAGGTACTTAAGAAACCTCCATTGCTGTCGAAGAAAGCAAGAGAAAGAATGACAAGAATATCGTACGTTATTATGCAGCGCTTCGCGTTCAAAGAGCGTGGAAGATCAAAGAAAGGACAAAGGATAACAGAGTATCGGGATAAAAGGCAGAATCGTCGCACGTTGTAGCAAGAGGGAGAGGAGGAGGCCGGTCGTCACGCGTGAAAGGACAGTTGGATCGACTTGGACGTGGTCGATTATCGGTGATCAAGCACGTCGCGGTCATTGACGCGTGATGTACGCGGGTGGAGTCGCATTGTTCTTCGTGCAGCCTGGGAGAGGCCTTAATTACGCCGCTCCTCGTACGTCGTGCGTGTACGTTTGATTTGCGTGGCTGGGCGGCCGTTACGTTAATTACGCGCGGACAACTACACGCTCGCGCCGGACACGTCGATGCTTCATCTGAACGATGAACTCTCCTCGCCGAGGAAGCTCGGTCGAATCGTCTTATCTTTTACTCTCTTTTTGCCGCTTCGATTTTTCGTTCCTTTTTTCTTGGCTAGAATTTTTCTCAGATATTTATTACAATACATCGCGATCTCAAGATACCTACAGTCAAAGAAGAAATATCCACTTACAGTAATAGACACAGCAAAAGAGCTAACAACCAGCAAAACCCTCTAGTCACTCGATTGCTTGACACGACGGACCAGATCCGCAGGCTAAAAGAACACTACCCCCTAGATTTCAGCACTACACAAACATCCATTAAACACTTAAAACACACGACATTGTAACACGACAGCTGAATTACTGAAAATTCTGTAAAGAATTGATTGTAATTTAAAATAAATAAATAAATAAGTAAAAAAATATTTTCCCTGTTATACGCGTACACGTATCATATACATACATGTATCTACGATCGTACACGTAACAACGTGTATCATTTAATTAATCTTTTTTTTTAAAATATCTTCTAAGAAATATGGCAAGAGTAGACGAGACGGAGAAATTAAGAGTAAACATCGACGAAAGAAAATTGGTAATCGAATTAATGACACGATAAAAGAACGAGGTGTTTAGAAGAAAATGGTAGAGCTAGAGGAAGAAGGTATTTAAAGCTACGTTTAATACGTAGTCGATTTAACGAAGTATGAAATTTTAATAGGATCGCAATAAGTTTCAAGTAGAGAGAGATTTGAAACAATACAACCTCTAACAAGTAAAACGTTATATCAAATGCCGCGCATACCTCGGCGAACAAAAATAACCTGCCAGATTTATTGCACGCTCGAACAACCGCGTAAAACGTACATAAAACACGGTATGATGAAACATGGCCATTAGACGTTTCAATTTGTTCCATGTTACCAGGCACGGTGTCTCATAATCACGTATTAACGTCGTTATAACGTCGCGTGAGCGAAAACATTATGCCGAAAAAGGGCGAAACAGCAGGCCGAAAAAGCGAAGAAAAGAAATGGGATGAAACAAATAACGGAAGCAGGTGTACCGTGAAACAAGCAGGAATTAAAATTCAAGGCTACTGAATGTTAAAAAACTACGTTTCGCATCCGTCTAGTGGTCGAACAAAATGAAAGCAGCGCGATTAACGCGACAAAGAGAGGGAAAGAGAAAAGGAGTACGACGATGCAGCCTGCGACGGTGCACATTTTCTCTCTCTCTCTCTGCTCTCATTCATCTACCAAGGCTGGAGAGGGTGAGAATCGCGCTATGCCACCGCAACGAGATCATTTATCAACGAAACAAAACGATCGGTCGTTGCAATAATGAACATCAAACGCGGTGTCACACGTTGGCTCGTGGTCGAGTTGGTCGGAGGCGAGGAAATAGGGCGACAGAGGATGAGGAAGGGCGGATAGACGTTGATTTAAACAATGTGCGCCAGCGAATCTTCATTTCCCTGAAAGTTCGAGTTTCAGGCGATCGTCGATGATCGTATCCGCGTGTTAAACGTCGTATTGAAATAGAAAGATGAAAAACACACGGGATAAGCGCGATAAAGCTTCCTCTGACACGGTTGAAAGGAAGAACACGTGCAGTTAGAGCGGAGGATAAAATAGATGAAATTATTCGACCATTGTTTAAAGATAGAATAAAAACAAGCATATAACTAGTATCGTTTTTCTGTAGTTTTCCATTTATATATGGAGTCGATGGATACGTCGTTTCCCTGGAACGACAGGGAAACATAACGAAGAGATCCAACGAAGTTTTTACGACGACAAATACAGAACGCTATTTTCTAAAATATATTACAGCGGCGAACTTGCGCCACTGCGATTCTTAGCCTCGCAAATGAGAAAACGATTGCGCACGTTGTGCGGGCACTGTATCTCCGTGATCTTCGTAGTCAAAGATCGATTCGATTCGACTGCTCTCCGCTCGAAGCCGTGGCTATACGCAGAGGAAGAGACAGAGGCAGAAGGGCTGTGAAACGGGCGAAATCGTCTGGTTTCGACTACGAGCCCCAATAATTCAGAGGCAAATTCTATGGTGGCTCGACAACACTGGCCGAACAAAGACCGCTGCTGGAACGGACAAAGGGATCACCAGGATTGACCCCGGCGAAAGTTCTCGTCTCTGTCTGCTGTTCTCGCCACTCTTCCCTCTTTGCTGCTTCCTAGTCGGTCGCGTGGTTCTCCGTGTCACTATATGGCTCTCTGTCTCTCGCTTCGCTTTCCACAAAACGAACCTCTGTCCTCTGCAACTACGTCCCTGTACCTCGCCAACCTGTGGACAAATGAATGCGTCGCAACCGTGCTCGGATTAAAGAGTGAACGACGCTGCAGCGAACCGTTGCGAGGCCGAGGGTTGGAATGGTGCGAGAAGGTCGTTGCAGAAGGCGAGACCGTGGAAAATGCTTTGAGGGTTGAAAATGGCGCTGGATGTTTTCTCTTTTTACGGCCAATTTAGTACTCGATGTTTCTTTGGCTAATTAGCAGAACTTGGGATTTTCCGAAGGATTCCATCGCAGGATTTTCTATAATGCAATTACCACTGATGGTAGATATCAATGAGAAAAGATATTTAACCGACGAGAGAAAAGATAATCAACCGACGAATATATCAATGTTGACTAAACGAATGCCTATTCGGCTGTGTTGGTCTACGTACAAGATTATTAATGGAAAATCTATTTGTAATTTTGAATTTTCTCGCGTATTACATACATTCTATACGCGTTTGCACGTTTAAACTCGCCATAAATTTATAAGTATCCGCAGTACATAAAACACCCTCTCCTATAATACCACTTGGCAGAGTCGGGAGCTGGGAAATTTATCGAAGACGATAGTTCCAACGAGAAGACCAAAATGTTGAAATACGGCAACGCTATACTTAAAACCGCGCGCAAATTAATGCCTACTAGCTGGCGAGCAATAAAGTGTGGCTTGAATTAAAGCGACTTTAGGGAACCATTCGCTTCTAGCTGTTCGTCTAGCTAGCCTATTCGCGCTAATTATATATTCCATCGCTTTCGCCTTTCTATTCTCCTGCTCGATCCTTTTCGTCTCGAAACGAGCTTTTTTTTTTTTTTTAGTTGATATTCTTCGCAGTCACGTCGATTCGACTTTGCTTGCGACTTCCTCTTCTCCTTGTTTTACGCTTTTCAATTTTCACGGAAGCATTTACCGGGAAAAGTGGGAATCGTGGGTAAAAAGAAAGCACGATAAGCGGAGAAAGGAGGCAGTGGTTCATAAATTACGATTAGTCGAGCTTACGACGAGATTATCGCAATAACGGGACAATGATCGAACGGTGATTCAGTCTGGCGAAACGTAGTTATTTTTCTACCATCGTTGCGTGTTCCTCTCTGTTTCTCTCGCGCGCGGCTTCTCCTTGACTAATATTCAAAATCCAGCTTCCAACCAACGTAATTCAACACTTCAGTTTCCACGTTTTTGTTAAAAAAAAGTCATTCGTGCTTCCGTGTCTGAACCAAACGCTCTGTCAATATTTCAAGTATCATAATTATATCGGTTTTAATTTTTGTTCCAACTGATAGCCCTTTTATCGTTCGAAACGTCGTCCTCCGGACCCGAATGTATTAGCTTATTTTAACTAATTCTATTCAATTCAATTTGACCATTAAATTATCCAAGAGATTCTATCTCCCTGCTTCTATGATTAACAGCAGTTGGTGATCTCTTTTTGCAGACCGGGCCATCATGGACGTTGAGGCAGCACTGTTGGAGAACTCTCCAACACTGTCGACGATCTCGTCGGACTGCACCGACACCACATATTCCGGCCCCGGCTCGCCCTATTCCCCGGAATCGCCGATCATCGTCACCTCCTCGTACAAGAAGACAAAGGATGACGAGATCACGCCTAGACCGACGCCCAGGCACCCGCTACCGCCCCGGAAGCCCAACTTCCGGATACGACCGCCCTACCTTATGATCTGCATCAGCATCATAGAGGTAACTCTAATAAATCGATTCGTTCGTTCGTCTTCGAGAAACTTTATCTATCGATCGACAATTTCGTCCTAAATAGACTGTAGATAAATATTTACGCGAATACGTATTTTTAAAAGCACGGATAAAGAATTGAAATTATCTCTAAAACAAAAACAAAAAAAAAAAAATAAAAAGAAATACGTTTTACTGTAAACGTTCGAACGTGAGATAAATTTCAACGAAAAATTTCTGTTCGAAATGAAGTTTAGAACAGTTTAGATAGCTTGCTTTCCGTGTCTCGCGTATTCCTGCATTTGCGCGAACGCTTCTTCGTATTTACGTTTGTACACCGATACGAATGTAATCGCACAACTATTCGCAATCTGGTAATAGATTAGAATTTTGAAATATGCGCGCCCGGGAGCGTAACTACGGGACGTTTGTTAGAAGGATTTCGAGCGAGAGCAAGGATGTTTGCGAATGAATGGCGAAGTTCGAGTGGAACTCGCGATTTCGGTAATTCGATTTGGAGATAGACGCGTTGTTGAATGGCCTGCGAGACTTCGGCGTGATTCATAATTGAGCACTGATTAATGGAAGGTTTTTGGGATGAGTCGTGAACCGTTTGAGCGGAGCGCAATTTACAAATGGAGGTGAAAATTAATTACAAGATAAAGATTGTTTCGATCCAACTGGATGCAAGCCTCGAACGAGAGTCTCGGTGTCTACATTCGGCGGTTTTTAATATCTTCTCGTGTTCTACGTTACGTCGCTTTCTCATAAAATATCTGCAACCTTCGTACGTTAGAACGATGATCGCTGTACCGTGAAACTTTCGTCCCCGTTTTCCCACCCTCGAGGGCAAACAATTCTACGGAAGCGAGAAATCGCCGAAAGCGGGTCGCGCCTCTATCGACAATTACAAAAGGAAGCCTTCGATCTGTCGCAGAAATAAAGAGTGCTGCGCGTCGATATTACTCCGCGTAACGTCGAACACCGAAAAACGCGAATGCATTATACGATTCGTCCGAGCACGAAAAATTTCCCATTAGCCGGGCTAATGCGTCGTCGAGGCTGTTCTGGGACAAGGACGAGACGATGGGAATCTCTCTCAATTATTCGCACGAGTTCACGAAGGAATATCGTACTGGTATTTCAAGAAACTCTAGCTCCACTCGAACGGAGGGGAAAAAATAAAAGAAGGGAAGAAGAAGGAAGACGAAGAAGAAAGAGGGGAAAAAATGGAGCCGAGACGTTCCTCAGTCTGTTCCATCTCTTTCTTTTTTCGTGCTTTCGCGTTCCTCCGTCGGATTCTTCTCTCTGGCTCGATAATAATTCCAGTGAGCTTATTCGAGCACTTGCGGAAGCTCGCCGGTACGAGCAGCGAACGTGGCGGATAAAATGCGCCGAGTTAAAGCCACCAAGTTAAATGCACCTTTCTTTCCTCGCTCAGTTTCACGCAATAAAACAGAAGTTAACGCTGTCGACGGAGTTAATGAAACGGCGCGAGATCGGCGGCTGAAAAGAATCGCGGCCCGCGATGCACACGTCCGATTCCCACGCGATAATCGAGCGGATAACAGCGACGGAACGATCATCTTGCGGGATGTTCTGCAACGGATATTGCCAGCGTCCTGAATTTCATCGTTCGAAGTTTTCGGACTTGTCGCAAACGAGCGAATTAATTTGCGCGTTTAGAAAATTTCAGAACGGACGATTCTGTTTCCTTTTTTGGGCAACGTTCTTCGATAGATACCGAAAATGCTCTGAATTTAGTCTCTTTTAAAGTTCCAAAATCGTTAGAGGGGAAAACTTGATTCGAGCGATTGCTAATTTGAAAATTAGGAAACTAGCATGAGCAATGCTTTTTCGTTTTCTTTTGGTTCTTCGTCCACTTCTACTTCTTTTTCGAACGATCATCTTGCGGGATGTTCTGCAACGGATATTGCCAGCGTCCTGAATTTCATCGTTCGAAGTTTTCGGACTTGTCGCAAACGAGCGAATTAATTTGCGCGTTTAGAAAATTTCAGAACGGACGATTCTGTTTCCTTTTTTGGGCAACGTTCTTCGATAGATACCGAAAATGCTCTGAATTTAGTCTCTTTTGAAGTTCCAAAATCGTTAGAGGGGAAAAATTGATTCGAGCGATTGCTAATTTGAAAATTAGGAAACTAGCATGAGCAATGCTTTTTCGTTTTCTTTTGGTTCTTCGTCCACTTCTACTTCTTTTTCGAACGATCATCTTGCGGGATGTTCTGCAATGGATATTGCCAGCGTTCTGAATTTCATCGTTCGAAGTTTTCGGACTTGTCGCAAGCGAGCGAATTAATTTTCACGTTTAGGAAATTCAGAACGGACGATTCTGTTTCCTTTTTTAGGCAACGTTCTTCGATAGATACCGAAAATGCTCTGAATTTAGTCTCTTTTAAAGTTCCAAAATCGTTAGAGGGGGAAACTTGATTCGAGCGATTGCTAATTTGAAAATTAGGAATCTAGCATGAGCAATGCTTTTTCGTTTTCTTTTGGTTCTTCGTCCACTTCTACTTCTTTTTCGAACGATCATCTTGCGGGATGTTCTGCAACGGATATTGCCAGCGTGCTGAATTTCATCGTTCGAAGTTTTCGGACTTGTCGCAAACGAGCGAATTAATTTGCGCGTTTAGAAAATTTCAGAACGGACGATTCTGTTTCNCTTTTTTGGGCAATGTTCTTCGATAGATACCGAAAATGCTCTGAATTTAGTCTCTTTTGAAGTTCCAAAATCGTTAGAGGGGAAAAATTGATTCGAGCGATTGCTAATTTGAAAATTAGGAAACTAGCATGAGCAGTGCTTTTTCATTTTCTTTTGGTTCTTCGTCCACTTCTACTTCTTTTTCTTCGTCGTCTTAAACGATGTTCTTGAATGGATATTACAGCTACTGTCTTAATAAATTTGGTCTTTTAAGACTCGCAAGATGAATCTCTGCATGTTCGTCTACGTCGTTAGTCTCAGTTGTGACGTTTGATAATTCGATTGCGATAGTAGACGAAAACAGTGGCTAATGGGCTTTTTTAAATTGATATCCAAGAGAAAGATAAGAGATATTTCTACGTGTTAAAAAAGATAAGCAGAAAGTATTATGGGAATATTTAAAGTCATAACGGTTCGTCCAAGTTAGTCAACTTCGTGACAAAAGACACAAGATTAATCTTGAATAAGAGCGAAGATTTGTACAGTTCCATTTAAGTTAGGAAATGCTTTTCACGATGCAAAGTACGTAGTATGTTTAATAATTACGTTTCTTGTAACGACTTTCACGTTCGCCGCTCGCGCAAGATACATTAATATTTAATATTTATTTTACGAACGATGCACAATAATTGCCTACAGAGGCAATGTTTATCACGTAACTTGTTGAAAATTGACAATTGAGTTCGACGGCAGCTCGTTCACAGCTTTTACACCTACCCACGTTCACCAAAGGCAATAATAATAACGAATAAATTACATTTTCCTCCCATTTCTCATCCTATCGGAATATACGATATTGTCAATTATGCCGGAGGGAAAAAGAGGCAAATTTCAATTTTCCCTTGACCTCAATTGAACAAGCACATCCAGAACAAGTAGATTCCAGCCGTAAATATAAATGATCCATATTTTACTATCTTTTTATATCTAATCAAGATGCGACTATTTACAGCTACTCAAAGTTACAAAAAAAAAAAAAAAAACACGCCATTCTACGGTTACCTTTGCGACAGTTGATCAAGAAATTTCACCCCATCGATCGATTTCTGCATATACTTTGCCACGAAACCAATTCCTCTCTCTCTGTCTCTCGCACGAAACAGGTTCCAGCAAAAGGCGAATAATCCAAAACCGCGTAAAGTTCCTGTTCCTCCGGCAATAAAGGGATATTCGACGAGCTGTGCTCGACCCGGAGAACAGCCCTCTCTGGTAAAATCAGAGTTGGCGCGGTGGCTGATTCGTCGAAACAGGGAGGAATCTAATCGGCGTGCACGTCCAGTTTCGCGCGATGAAACGAACGATAACGTTTTCCAGCCGTGCGGACCTTTAATGAAAACGCTGAGATAGCGGGAACGGCGATATCCTGGCTGAAACGCTCGGCGAAAAGTCAACTTTCGTTTGCGTAATAATCGCGCCACCGGTTTGCTCCGCGTTCTTCGCGCGTACAACGCCAGCAGGAGAGCGGGTAGGGCAACGAACGCGATAAATCAGAAGTAAAAGCGTGCAGCTGTAAATATAGCTCGTTAGAGAGTTCTGATAAATCACTAGAAACTTCCCATCGAAGGATGGAAGTCTCCTAACGCGAGCACAATCGCCGTTAATCGCCTGGATACCAATTTTTCAATCGTAACTGCTCGAGTGCGTTGCAGAAACGACGACAAATTGGTGAATTTCGGGCAGAAAGCCGAGGAATTAGAACGTGGAAAGAACTTTGCAACGTTTGAATTATCGTGTATTTGAATTGACGACGATAAATGGTGTTAGGTTGCGCGAAAAGTGTCTTTCTTTTACAGACACGTCTTTTACGACAACGCATCTTTATACAACCGTGAAACTTAGTCTGTTTCGATAATTTTAATTCGATAAAATAATATAAAACGACAAATGTTGTGCATCCATTGTTTCCTTATAAAACGAAAGAAACTTATCGGACGATGTAATACTAAAAAGATTTGAAAATGTTTCGAATTTATCTTGATTCGAAAGCAAACGCGCTTCAAACTTTTGTCACGATCGCAGAATCTTGCAGTTTCCTAGTTTATCTGTCAGGGTAAAAATATTGCACGCGTTATCTTTATCGTATTCGCGTTTTATCGAATATCGCTCGCTAATAAATGTACTTTTTCTTTCTTTTTTTCTCTTTTTTTTTTCAAATAGGTTGAAGCGTAAAGTTTTATAGTTAAGCAGAGAAGCGAAAAATACTCGTATACATTTGTTGTCGTAGGCGGTCGACGGTTTATGATTTATTTAATGGAAGAAACGAAAACGAAACTGGTACACGACCAATCCATGAACTTTATCGTTCTCTCGAGCGATGCTATATCTCAGCAACGGCTGACCATAGATCCTACAAGCGCATTTTTTTCCTCAGATCGAGTCTCTCGTCGGATATAAAATTTCACGATGGAAATTTCAAACAGAGATGAAAGATTGAAAGTACGAGATTCCTATTGGGTCGTCTGTCGTTACGATAGGCCATAGTTTCGACCGATTGTACATTAAACTCGATATCGCGGATCTCTTGGCAGATCATTTTGTATCCGTAGGGTAACAACGTGTGACAATATCGA
This sequence comes from Bombus confusus, assembly GCA_014737475.1. Classification (NCBI taxonomy): domain Eukaryota; kingdom Metazoa; phylum Arthropoda; class Insecta; order Hymenoptera; family Apidae; genus Bombus; species Bombus confusus. Next base: position 1,997,494 of record JACXIV010000094.1, read on the forward strand.
TCTATTAATTGTTTTAGTATTTAGGTCGCTGGAAGTATCGAAAGTATACGGCGATTTTAATTATTTTTATTTATCGTACATTTATCGTTTTGCATAGATCAAATTCGTGGTATTGCTAGCGATAAAATGTGAAATTCCTATCACATAATTGATGTACGATTTTAGCGAGCTTCGAACATCGACGACGCGAGTTTTAAAATATTAGGGCAATTTTCATTTTCTATTGCTATTGTTTTCAAGTATCAGTTTTGGTATTTTCGACTACTGTATATTTGTTTTTTTTTTCCAAAATCTGGTATCCTGCAATTTTTGCAAAATCTAAATATCAGAGATACGTTTTGATATATTTTTCCCCCGTAATCGTTCCATTCCCCTATGTTTCTATTTCCACGCGTCAATACCAATTTCACCTTAAATTTTAACTGTTACCTTTCCATCGTTTCACGTAGAAGATCTTCTAGAACGCATTTGCTTTTCGATATATCCCTTTTATCGAGAACGGTGATTCCACGAAACAGAATCTTCTTTATTCGTAATTTTGCGATAATGTGTAATCAGATCCATCTCGTCGCTTGCTGCACGCAGGAATTTCCAGATTTATTACCTCGAGCGATCCTGGAATTCGAACGGTCCTGGAAACCTCGCTAATCTCACCGTATAATCAGAACCCGGTCGAATCGAGAGAAATCGTCCGATGACGACAGGTGTTTCTAGCCTGACAACTATATGCCTCCGACAACCATCCAGTTTCGGCAGCAAAAAAAAAAAAAGGGAGGAAAAAAAAATAGAAAAAAAAAAAAAAGGATTGATGTTCTCGTGGATGTTTTGACGTGCTTCGTGTTCCGTGGAAATTTATTCGTTGACCATCCCGATAAATGGCGAGGAAATTCGTTTTATGAATAATTTCGTTCGAACAGACTAGTCCCAGCGGTTGTGCGATCGCCGAAATAATTGGAAAAGCTGTTTATTGGCGTTCGTGCTCGTCCATTTATATCCGCGAAATTCCTCACAGGCACTCTGTATCCATATACTTTGAAAGTTCGTCATTCCTATTGCAGTCTATAAATCTCTCATCGGACATTCCTGCGTAATTCGATTTCATCAGCAAGCCTTTTCGATGATAAGATCCCATTTCGACCGAAGAAGCGACAACGAACGTCCACTTAATCACGCTGGAACACGCGTAATACGTCTCTCGGGCCTCGAACGAGGCTGTCCGCCCTGGAAACTTATCGTAAAACGTGCCCCTCCTTCTCGTTATTCAGAAACTTCTAGCTTTTCCTATCGTCTATCCGCGAAACTGGAAATTCAAGCGCACATGCCCATGTATCAAAGTTTCCGTGGCAATTTTCATAGCGCATATTTACTCGGCAGTTTAGCCCAGACTTACGACACGCCGAGAGCTCGTTGGACCACAAATCGTACAAAATCTCTTTCTCCACTTTCTCCTCTCGCTCTCCTATTCGCTACGATCTTTCCGCTCTTTTCCGCGGAGAAACGTTCCTTCTTACGTTTGACCCGACGTGTTCGTGCCCCGGATCGCGACACAGGGTTTCCCCCGCGTAAATCATCCTGCGATGCGGATACACGCCGCTTTCGCAGGCGGATGCCCCCTTTTCCCTTTTATTTTTACGTCGCGGCTTTTGCGGCCACTGTGTGCCTTTCAGTCGCGCCGGTTTATGCAAATAAAACGTAACTTGGAAGATTCGAAGATTTGCAAATTGGAAAATTCGAAGATTCGGGAATTGCAATGTCTCGACGTTTTCGAGACTCGAACGTATTCCGAGATGCAGGAATTGGAAAATTTGAGAATCGTTTTTAATCTTCAATTGGTTGATGTTCAAACTGCGTTCAAATATGTTCATCCTTAGCTTGGCAAAGATATTTTACACATAGTTTTACCGTCGTAATTACCTGCAATTGTTAATATTACTGGAAAAAGCAAGAACATTGGCGAAACTTCCGCATGGCAAACTCTATTCGGTTCATCGACTGAGCCAGAGGAGCAAAAACTCGAGCGCGCATTATCGATGAACAACCTAGCGAATAATTAATTCCATTCGCGTATGGAAATTCGAGCAGGCAAAATGGTAATTAATCAAAACTGCTTGTTTAATGCCGAATAAACTGCCGTCGCGTCGTTGTCAGCCTTTAAATAATGAACGATCCGAATATCCCCAGCGTTATTGTGAATGATAATCGACGCCGTGCACGGTGCGCTTAGCTACGAGAAAAGACGCTGTGTTATCGCGAAACCGGCCGTATAATTCGTTCATTGTCGTGAGAACGGCTCGCGTAGCGTAACGCCGTCAGTTTAATTGGAATTAAGATTTTCTTGTACAGGGTGGTTGGTAACCGGTGGTACAAGCGGAAAGGGGGTGATTCTACGCGAAAAAAGAAGTCGAAAATATGGAATAAAAATTTTTCGTTCGAGCCTTTGTTTTCGAGAAAATCCACTTTGAATTTTCGCTCGGTACGCGTGCACTTTGTCGCGTCTCGTTATAACGAATCTCACTGTAGATCGTTGTCTCGATTGACGAATGTTACCGAAGTGTTTTCCTTCCTATCAACTTACTGTCCGACTTTTCTATTCTATATTCTTTTTATTCTTATTTTTTTATTCTATATTTTCGACTTCTTTTTTCGCGTAGAATCACCCCCTTTCCGCTTGTACCACCAGTTACCACCCACCCTGTATAACTCAACTTATATTCTTTAACTTACATTCCTCGCCAAACCCTAAGAACCAACGTTTCACCGAGTCGGCCCTCGAGCAAGTGACAACCGCAACGATACGAGCCAACTCAAATTCAATCTCAAACTTTCTATATTTCTTAGGACGAAGAGAACTCGTCCTTAAAACACCTTCCATCGTATCGTACGCGCCGTGCACATTCTACGAAGTGTCGAGACGATACCGTTCGGATACGATTTTTAGGGAACCTTGCTCATCCTTTGTCAAAGCACTCAGCCCTAAAAACACGCTCCGCTATAAAATTCAAATATCGATCTCAATTTTCAAACGCCGTTTACCAGAACTTAGCCTTGCAAACGCGTATCGCGCATCCTGCACGCTAAATAGCATGACACCGACGATTGAAATGCATTCTGGATGACGACAGATAGCCGTTCACTGCCTGGGAGACGAGGCGACGTTGCGCAGGTGGTTGGTCTACGATCCACGTCAGAGGGTGCAGGGCTGGAGGTTCGTCTCGTACATGCTGCTGCACTCGAACGCGCTTCACCTTGCGCTGAACGTAGTCATCCAACTGGTGCTCGCCACTCCGCTCGAGGTGAGTTAATCAAACTAATTGTCGGCCAGCCGGCATCGTTCGCTGGCCGCTCTCTCTTTTCCCATTCGCGACGCCCGGCAAAGTGTATCTTTGGGTGGACCGATCGATCGCCTTCAAATGGACTGCGTATCGAGTAAAAAGTCATTATCGAGAGAACACAAAGGCACGGGAAGGACGGCGGGTGGAATTTAACGTTAGAACTATCGACCAGCGAGGGATGAAACTTGCGTCAGAGAAATTAAAGCGTAATATATGGACGAATGTACACAGGCTATCGGTATTTTTGTTTAGTCATTCGCGGTATTGGCGTTTAAATAACGTTTGAGTTAATGCTTCTTCGACGTGCATGGACGAACGTTGTTTCCATTGAGAATCGTGGTGCTTCTGTTTAGAATGTAAGACACGCGCGATCTTTACTTAGAACTCGGCGTATCTTCGTCGGTCTTTCGTTATTTTCTACGAGATATTTTCTCCTAACGAGCCATCGTTCGTCCGTGTGTTTCGCACAGAAGTCACAGAAAATTGCCAGTATTTGTCGGATTGGTTATTTCGGCGCCGGTAAAATTCATAACATTTTTGCTGAAAATAACGGATTGCTTATTTTGGATCGTCGTTATCGATCGATCAAATGTATATAAAATTTCTATGGGAAGCGATGAATGAGTTACTCGAACCACGCCGATAGCTCTAATGTTAAATGGAGGGAAAACTTTACAGTGGCTAATCGCTCGAAATTTCTCATCCCTTTTCATTCTTTTTCTCTCGCATTTTGTCATCATCCGAATCTTTTAGTTCAGCGATTAATGTTCGACGATCGAACAGAGAATTTCCTATTAGAAAGAATCTTCTCTAAGGGCATAGAAGATATGTCGAACGAACGAAAGACGATATCGGTGGTCGTAGGTGGAACAGGGTCGAATAGGGGTGGCAACGATCTACTTAGGAGGTGGCGTTTGCGGAGCCCTTGGAGCATCTCTTCTTCAACCGAGCCTCTTCTTGGTCGGCGCTTCTGCGGGTGTCTATGCTTTACTCACCAGTCATCTGGCTCATCTTTACCTGGTTTGTTACAAATTATATTATTCTGCTTTTATCCACACACGTATGCGTATAAAATAAAATTTAGCAAGTTCGTTCCTTTTATCCTCGTTTGCATCCTTATTATACCGTGAAGTAACGTTTGAAATCGAACGTTCGAAATCTACACTTACACACATAGAAGAAAACTCTGCTTGCGGGTGACCAAGTAACGATCGTTCAACTCGCTTCGTACAATTTTAATTTGCTCGAACTTGGCACATTCTGCTACGATCGTCTGCAACGAACTCTAACACAACCGTCTAGTTTCGTTCGTCTTTTATTATTTCTAACGTCAGCGACGTACTTGCCAGACAATTAAAAGAAGATCTTCCATGTCGTTTACAATCACCTTAGTTCCGCGGAAGTTGGTAATCTTATTGTAAATACACCGTGATCCAACTTTCTGCAACTTCGTTGCGCCGCGTCTGCTCCCTGCGTTTTCAGTTTTAATGGCACGAAGATCTTCTTAAGAACGAAACCTCGCGACATCTTGGCAAATTAATACCTCTGCTTCGATGCAACTTCCCTTAACGATCAAAGCGACCAAACGCTGAACTTTTACCTGCGAACAAACCACTCGTCGAACCTTCGCTCACCTTTTCCCCGTCTTTAATTTCCAGTGTCACGGAGAACTCCGCTACGCCGGCTGGCGTCTAGGTGCCGTGTTACTCTTAGCAAGCGCAGACGTCGCGTCATTGCCAATTCCAGCACTGCTCGGTTGCGGTAGAGTCGGTTGGGCAGCTCACGTGGCTGGCGCCCTGGCAGGGCCACTCCTAGGCCTGGCAGTCTTCCCCAACCAAAGCAAGAAAGACGCTAGAGGACGAAGATTCGTGAGGTTCGTGCGCCTTCTGAGCGCGATCAGCGTGATGCTGCTGGTGGTCGGCGCCATTTTGGGGAACATCTACGTGATCGCGTTGCCACAACTCAGGAAGCCCTCCTGACAGAGGATCGAACTGCTCGTCAAGCTCTGCAGACGGTCCTTCCTCATCGTCAAGATCAGGGAGGCCGCCGACAGCGTTTTCGAGTAGGAAATGGCGCAACTCGCTGGCAATGGGAACATTTTTACGACGTTGCTCGGACCCAGGGAAAAGAATGATCGTCCTCGAAGTTGGGATCGCGTGAAATTATGAGCAAAGAAAGAAGAAGAAGAAAAAAAAGAAGAAGAAGGAGGAGGAGCAGAATTGGAAGATAACGTTTGAGACGAAGAACGTTCGAAACTAGAAATTTCTTGAATTTGCAAGCAAAAATAATACGCAGTTGTAAATGGAACTGAAAATCATCGTGGGTCGTTGCAAAAATATATTGGCGGTTTGCACGTATTACGGTGACGCGAGAATCGTTCCTAAGTCGGTATTGCGATACGCAAGAAAAATTGTTGTTTAAACTGCGCAAACGGCTGCGCAATTAAATCGAAGGAAAAATAAGGTGCTGGATATAAAGAGAGAAACATCGCGCATTGTTAAAGGGCAAGTGGGCGTAGATCGATTGGAGGAGCTGCTCGCAAGCTGTTGTCGCGATACGCGTGGAAGAAGAAATTTTGTAAACCGTGCAAATGGATAAACAATTAGATGGAGGGAAGAGTAAGAAGTTCGTGCGAGGTATTACGATTGAAGACTATTTGCAAGTCGTTGTTGCGATACGCACGGTAGAAGAGATGTTTCTAACTGATCAGTCGAGTGAATAATTAAGTTGAAGGAGTAGAAGGCTTCTTACTTGCAGCGATTCTCGGATACGAGATCGAGAAGAAGAAAATTGAAGATGGAAGGAAACGTATCGTAACGTGGAAGGAAGAAGAAAGAGGGGGGCAAAGATGATATATGTACGTTAACGTTACGAAGAACTTGGCCAAACTTAGAGTTTATCAGGCCGTGAAAAGCGTGCGTTTAATTACGAAAGGAGAAAGACTCTCCGCAACAAATATTTAAATATTTAAGGGAACTAAGATCGCTGAGGAATTAAAACCGAGTAAACGGTGCAGCGATTTCTATCGAAATAATATTTACCTTTACCGAAACTGCCAGAAGAAAACCACTCACCGAACGAATCGCATAAAATAGAAATAAAAATAAAAATAAAAATAAAAATAAAGAAAAAGATCGGTAGATCGACCCAAAAAAAGTAAGTAAATAAATAAATAAATAAATATAAAAAGCGAGAGCAATCTAAGCCAATCTTAGGGAGAGAAAGAAGGAAGAAAATTGCCTGAAATTCCAGCTGGCTCGATTCGAGTTTCTTCGACTGTATCGACAGGAATGATCAAGGGTCTCCTTTTCGAAAGAACTATAGCATCCTGTCTGCGTTTAGTATACTTCTCTGCAAGGTCTAGCCGTTCTTCAATTTCTGCCCGATGCGTTCGGCTAGCGAGAAGAAGCGGAAAGATATTCTGGAAATTTACGTTGGCCAAGCTGTCTGTAATCGTGGCATTACGAGAGGTCGTTGCTGGTGGCCAACGTTCGTTCCAAGGGCTGACGAATCGACGTCGTTTCGACGAACAATGGACGCGTCGTATAAATCGCTTATATCGCGATTCTTTATTGCACTCATCGATGTTAAGACGCCAAGATGGATAGGAAACTTCGACTTGACGCTTTTTGATGTTTGTTTGGGTGAAAGCGAAGGAGCTAGGTTGCGAAAGAGGCGTAGAATTCTATTTGAAGATGGACGCGGAACTGCCGATTGTACAGCTCTGACGATCGAAAAGAAGCTGGCAGAAGGAATTGATGGGACTGGTATTGTTTAACGGTGAACGTAGAACTTTTAATTGCACCCTCGACGAACGGAGGAAAGATCGAAAGAAGAAATTGAAAGAGTTGCACCGTATATGGACGGGGTCGGTAAGTTTGACCGTGTGTTTGATAAATAGCAGGATGTTGAAAGTAGAGATCAAGGAAACTACCGATTCGGTTCTTCGATAATGCGTGCTACGTGAAACGATGGATTTGGTTGTTCAACTTTAGACCTTAACTTTCAACGAAGGAAGAATAAATTGAAAGGAGAAATTGAAGGGAATAGATCGTCGAGAGTTGAACTTGGTGATATAGTTTCAATTTACTTGAGTTCTAGGTGGATGAAGAACAGATTGAAATCGGAAGTTAGACAGTGTTCGATAATGAGTGTGATCGATAGTAATAAAATACTCTTCGCTGGTTACTCGGTGGCTATGCAGAGAAGAGTGGACGAAAGTCGAAGAGAATGGACTGTTGGAAAATAAATTTCGTATGTAATTTCAATTTTTCTCTTTTTTTAGTTCTCGATGGATGAAAAAAAGATTAGAAGCAAAGGTCGAAGAAAGCAGACTACTCAAAGACAAACTGATACGAACCTCTCCGTACTTTTGCTGTACGTTTAGCAGACGAAGAAAACGTGAAAGGTTCGTCTTTCTTAGGCAAAAGAAAGGATAAGAGGAAAAGTCAAAAAGATTAAAGAAGTTGGACTTCTTAAGGATCGCTGTAGAACTTTAGACTGTACTTGATATAAAGAGGAACTGTACAATCGAGTGGAGAATCAAAGGTACGAATCTTTTTTTGTGTTCTCGCGGGAGGAATCGGTGAGTGAAAGACTGATTCGTGAAAGTTCGAAGGTTAGAGAGAAAGAAGAGCGTTTAATAGGTGGATAAGATGATTTTGTTGAATCGAAGCGTTCAGGACAATGGCACGAGAACTGTAGCGAATGATGTCGATCGGCAGATAGTTGCCGAGGCGACGACTGTACAATTGACTAGCAGTAAGCCTGAAATCCGTTGATTGGTAACGTATTGGTAGACCGTCGTTCCTGGTGGCACGAAAATCGATGAACGAGAGAGACATTGTGTCGCGCGTACTTCTACAAAAACCTTGTTTTTCAAGTCGCTTCGTTTATGGAATAATTTTTCAATCAAGAAATTTCTGTCGTAGAAATTACACGCTGTAATTTCCAAGCTTCTCCCCCATTTTCTTTTTTCTTTTTTCTTTTTCATTGTCGAAGAATCAATCCAAGTGTTTCAACTTGGACGATTGAAAATTGATCTTCGATTAAAGAAATCATTGTTACCCTTCAGGCTTACATCCTGAAGCTTTAAGACGAAAACAGAGTTTCCTGTAAAGACAATTTTCCTCCGTAAACGATGTATTTTACTCTTGCGAATTTGCTATCGAAAAGTAATACTTTCACGACTGTAGAAAAATGTCTCGTAATCGCTAATTAAAAGCAAAGATTTGCTTCTAAACAGCTGATTTTAATCAAATTTGATCGATCACGTCTAGAATGATTTAACAATCGTCCTCCGTACTTGAACATCCACTATTAGATATTCCTTCGTCAATTAGAGAGATTTCTAGTTCTAATTTCTACAATTTTATTGTCTCGGCGAATTGAAAATTAACGTTCGTTGATTTCTGTGCGTATCCAGGAATAAATAGGGATAATTAGTTGATAAGGATGTTCTAAGATAATTCTTCGCTATAAAGTACCGATTAAAGTAACGATAAGTTGGGTAGTCGTTATTTAAAAAGCGGCTGCGAACGACGAATTCCTCTTATCGCTCTTTTTTCCCAGCCGATACCGTGGATGAAACCGGGAGAGAAAATTGCGCGACTCGAGAAATGCATTTCACGATCCCTCGATTCGTCGTCCCAACGATGCGTTTTCCCGTTAAGGTGGATGGTCGTCGAGTCGAGGACGTCGTTGTCGTCAAAGATGACGGGTCGCGGAACGACCTGATTTCCCTCTGAAAAATCGTACGACTGCCATTCGAAAGTTATATGTCTCGATCTACTATAATTTCTCGCGTTCAAGTCGTTTCGTATTCGAAAATTTATTTCCTCTCGTCCATCTGTGGTTTTCTTTGCTTTCGAGTTTCCGAATATTATATCGTGGAATTTACACGCGTGAATTCCAATCGAAACGCAATTTTAATACGAAAGAATCCAAAGGATTCTCCCGATGTTCTTTCGATTTCTTGAACTTCCCTCAGACTTTGTCTTTATGCATTCTCATCTTCGATTTTCATCGCGTATTTTCATCTTTCGTAGTTCACTAGATCAGATTTGCTTCTCGCGCTTCTTCAAGTATTTTTCGTGCTACCCCCGTTCGATCTACCCCCTTTGCGCTCCCGTTCTTTCGTTTGACTATCGCTGCGTTCAAATGTTGCTCGCCGGCACAGAAAGCAGATGCATTCTCGATCCAAAGATCAGCACGTGTCTTACGCGGATCCATAGATGAACTGCCACTTGGCGTCTGTGTTTATCGCTCGTATAACATTCACGCGCCAAAATTCGAGGAAATTCTTCTGAAATATGCTCGAGGACGTGGCCCAAGTTTCCCGAAACGGCAACGAAATTAACTTTCTAAACCTCGAAATTGACAAACACTGCCAGTGTTCCGTCCCACCATGACACGGACATACGCAAGATATTTCCTCCACGGTGGAGAATTTCTCAATCTTTCATATCTCTATGGTTCCATAGAGGTAACAGAGATAGTAATTCCGTCGTGGAGTCGATATTGATTTTTGTATAACGCGATACTATAAAGAAGAGAGAAAGGGAGGAACGAAAAGACAGGAAATGGCATTTCGTCCAGGAGCTACTAATGGACTCATTAGTAAGGTTTCCCAGGAGGCTGGTGCCTTAGACACGCGAGGACAGTGCGACGGAGGTGACACAGCGCACTCCTCTGACGATCCAGAGGACGCATTTGCATGAACAGGATGCTTAGGCGACGAATTTCAGAGAATTGCCCTGTTGCCACGAATTTCTCTGATGGAGAGCGTACGAGGACCACCGCGATACAGTTACCCAACTGACCACTATTTTCCGTAAATAACGAGTCGCCCGTGTCTTCTTCCTCGTCCTCTACGATTCTTTATTTCTAATACTCGAAATACGAATATTCGATAGAAATTGACCGATTTTTCTCCACTGTCGAAAACTTTAAACCGTCTTGCTCGTCGCATCGTTCGAAAGAAGCAGTTTTATCGATACACACTGCCCGTATCTTCGTGACACGGATACGTTTATCCAACGATTCGCTGTACCGCGGTGCAACGTATTGAACGACGAAACAAATCTCTTTAAGAGAAAAGCCTGGAATTTTGCTTCTTCGCAAAACTACGAGTTTGCCTAGATATCCACCAAAGGACCAAAGAGGATTCGGCTTATCGCAATCTTACGGACGCGTCGATTTCTATAAATATATCGATAAAATTGGCGAATTTCAGCTGAATCGCCGAAACTTCTTACCGGAATCGCGATATTAACGCTAAACCTACCACAGCGGTGAAATTGACCGCTTGCAAATTTCTACACGAATTTTACCACACTTAAACGTCATCGTATCGCTTGCTAATCTGTGACTTTTCATAAAATATGCATACAATAAATTCTTTTTTTTTTTTCTAAGAAAAATCTGTACTCTGTCCTGCCTATCGCGACCGGTCAACGAGTATACAAAAAGTGTCGGTAGGTTTGGTGCGAAGAAAATACAAATATTACAATAATAATAATATAACTTCGCCAAAAAAAAAAAAAAAAAATATTGCAAACGAGATATCGCATGAACGTCGACATCGAAGCTTAATTCGCTGCCAACCAGAACGAGCTGCCTTTTTGAAAATTCTCATCTACGAGTCATCAAAGCCAGCCAGTTCGAGAAAATTCGCAATCGAGATTAACGTTTCGAAAGCGAATCTTCGCATCGCGATCGGCAACTTGAGCCATGTCGCAGATCCGAATGAGAGACGCTGTCGCAAAGGTCGAGAGAGCGCAAAGGGGTTGCCACTCAGCCTGTCCTCGGCAACTTGCAGCCAGAAATCAGTCGAGTAATGCCGTCCCGCGGAATCGATCGGCGAGAGTGTATCATTGGCGGGTATGCGATGCAAGAATGGGAGAAACGGCGGAATAGGGGAATTTAATCGAGGTAAACGCGCGCAGGAAATTCCGAGAAGCGCGGAAAGTACGCGCGGGGTGTTGACGCGTACACGAGCGCGGACGTGGGCGGAATTTCGAAGGCGGCTCTTAGTTGCTTCGCCTTGTCCCGCGCTCTTACCGCGCATCCTTTCTTTCTCCACGCCGAGAGCAGAGAAATTAAAAATCTCCGTTGCCCCGCGCGCTTTTACATTCACGACACCGCAATCTTTAATTCTACGCTGAAAGCGTTTTGCCGCGATTCTCGCTTCTGTGACAATTCCACGGCAATTTCACCTGTTGTCTCGCCACGTCGAGTCGTAAATTATACGACAATTGCGCGTTTGATCTCGCAAGAGAAGGTTCGCAATAATGTTTGCAACGATGGACGGTCGAGATTTTCATTTACGGTTTCGAACTTGCGGATTCGAAATTACGAACTTATTTCTGATCGATAGGTGTCGTTAAGACGTCTCGCTGGTATGGACGATGATGTTCGCCTGGGACAATTTTTCGTAGAAAAGGCAGGATTCGTTTATTAAGCAAGTTGTTATAACTGGAATTATTAAGATCGTAAGGCACGCGGATTGAACGAGAGTGATTGCACTTTTCTCGGTTAATGAACCCTCTATAACCGTGATTTGCTTTGTTTCTTTAGTTTTCATATACAGGGTGGTTGGAAACTGGTGGTACAAGCGGAAAGGGGGTGACTCTACGCGAAAAAAAAGTCGAAAGTATAGAATAAAAATGTTTCGTTCGAGGCTTTGTTCTCGAGAAAATCGACTTTGAATTTTCGCTCTTTATCGCGTCTCGTTATAACGGATCTCACCGTAGATCGTTGTCTCGATTTACGTTATGTTGAGAAACACTTCCAACGTGACCGAAGTGTTTTCCTACCTATTAACTTACTGTTCGACTTTTTTATTCTATATTTTTTTTATTCTTATTTTCGACTTCTTTTTTCGCGTAGAATCACCCCCTTTCCGCTTGTACCACCAGTTACCAACCACCCTGTATATGACGAGAGAGGTTCCAGTTAGTCGTTGAATTTTTGTTTTAATCTAATAATCTAAGGAGGCTAAGAATTATTACTAATGAATTGTTTAAAAATTGTTTCTTAAGACGATGGTTCGATGGCTTAAGGAAATAGAGTAAGATCTAGAGAGCGTAGAAATTCGAATGAATAACTTTTGAGCGTCGATTGTACGGTGTTATAGAGGGTCGAAGGAATTTAATTAGCGTTATCTGTAAGAATGTAATTGTTACGTTTGACGATGGAATTTTTGGCAAAGGAATTGTGCAATGGAATAGGATAATTGCTGTGATCGGTAATCGAGCGTTCGTTCGAGCAATTGGCTAATTGATCGAAGTATGTGTGTGATAGAGGAAAAAAGGGGAAGATAAAGTAATTATTATCACCGAATATTTTGCTAAAAATAATCGACGGACTAAGAAAACGACTCTTAGCTGAACTTTCAGACAACAAATTGCCCGTCGACCAATTCTCGTGCGATAGAAGATGGACAGAGAAACGGATGAAAGGATCGGATCTTTGAAGGCTGTTAGGGGATAAGAAGCGTTGTTAAAATGCCCTTCCTTGGATTCTTTTCATCAAATCGAGAAAACGTATGGTAGATTTTCAAGAATTCCGATTTTCGACCGATTCAAAGCGAAAAGATCGCAGACGCGGAAAGAATTGCCGCGTCCCTAACGAAAGGAACTAAAAGTTCGTGAATTTAAGTGGGAAAATCATCGATGAAACGTCTAATTAATTTTGTTAGAAGCTCGTTGAGAATTCTAATCGACGGAAAGGTAAATCGAAGATCTTGAAAACCGGCAACGTACGAACGATAAAAAGCGATCCAAGGTTGTCGGGCTAATGGAAAGGATATTGCCGTATGGAAAGAGCCCAATTTACAGTTAAATCGCGTTTCCTTCGGTTAAGCCGCGACGATGCATTAACGATGCTGCCAAAACCGGTAAAACAATACATTTATAACTGTACGTAGGAGTTACTCGATAGTAAAGTAGCGCGCCGAATCGTGTTCAGATTACCCACAAATTTTCCGAAATTCCTCTTTTCGTGTTTAAGCGTCGACGATGATACAACGTTCGTAAAGCAAATTTTTCAAATATTTTCATCGACTACCGGTTTATCCGTGTCCGTTGATTTTATTGCCACGCGTTATTGAAGATAACGGAAGAAATGGCTGCTCCATTGGACAATAAGATATTTGTTCTTTCGTTCGTCACGAAAATGATCCACCAAGGAGGTAAAAAAAAAAAAAAAAAAAAAAAAAACACGTGGAATCGAGAAGAAGATCCGAAAGAGATTTTTTAAGTGTCCGCTTTTTACCGTAATTTTCAATGACGATTATTTGTGGGCAATCCGAATGGACGAAGATGTGTTCTCCGCGGCAATTTAGTCGATCACTGTACCTATGTATTTGTTTATCGATATTATTATACACTTAACAGATATACAGACAGGTATACAGACACACACACACACGAGGCGAACTGGCTGTGATTATGTTTAGTGTTACGAAACCTACGTCGACACGATTAATAATTATAATAATAATAATAATAATAGTAATGATAATACGAATATATCTGTAAATACAACCGACTAATTGGATATAAATATAAATACGATTATATACGCTGTGATTTGATCACGGGCATATTTAACGGAGGGTTGTCACCACTCCACTGTGTATCGAAACAATCGATTGCCTGCAATAAAGTCAAAATCGTTCCACGGTTCCCGTAATCCTTGTTGCCTTTTACCTTCAACAAAAATACACGCTACAGCCTCGTTCGGTCCAATTTCACGGATAATTTCCTGTTAGAAATGACCGATAGCCGGGACGATCGATGTTTCGTGACGATGATCGAACGATTAGGAGAAGATCGAATGCGATTTGACAAGAAGGTAAGGGAATTTTCATGTAAATTCTTGCTATTACATTAGGTTGTCCGGGAAGTTTCTTTCGCTTTACAAGGAAACGATAGACGCACGACATTTTTCCTTTTCTATTATTTTATCGAATCGCGTACGATCGATTTTCTTCCGTTTCTATTATTACGATCGTACGTAATTCGATGAAATAACATGGAAGAAGAAACGTGGTGCATCCGTCGTTTCCTTACGAAACGAAAGAAACTTCCCGGACAAGCGAATACTTGTCCGTCGAATTGACGAAGGAAACAGCAAAATTTGTACAGTATTTGAAAAGAGATTCTAGGACATATCGATTTACTTCTTCTAGCAAATCAAACGTACGACGTATCGAATTCCATTAAATAGTAAATAGCGTTAAAATAATAAATAGCGGACGCATTGGTGAACCACGCACGAAACTGTAAAGTGACTAATTAATACGTAAATCTCGTATGGCTGTATCGTAATCTAGAAACAGTTCAATTTAACAAATACCTTAGTCACCAACTAGCGCGTCCTAATCTTCGAAACTGTAAAAAATACACTTTCGAACGCGTCGAATGATGAAATGAAATAGTTCGAATACTTCTAACGTAACATAGCGAGAACGTCAAATGTAATTCTACCTTTTTCCCTTAAAACTGCTGGAAGGATTAGCGAAAAAAAAAAAAAAAAAATACGACGGTGAGTTCCGTAAATTTTTATTACGACAATCGTACAATAAAACATATATATATATAATGTGTGTATATATATATGTATATGTATATATATACATATATAAGTACAAGCCTCTGTGCGGCATTCGGCGCGAATTTACGGCCTTGCTAACGCGATACAGAAACGATTACGCTTTCCCGTGATCCATTTCCGGCACGGTGTCCTTGCAACTGTTCAAACGACGAAATGAAAGATGGAACGAAGGGAAGAAAGGAAACGAACGAAGAGGAAAATGGAAAAAGGGAAGAGAGAAAGGTTCACGGAGGAATCGTTCTACTAATTCGATTACAGTGTCGCTTGTTCTCCATTGATTACGTTCGATTAATTACCGACTAAGCTTACGATCTAAATGATAGCACGTGACAGTGAGTTAACTGATTTCTAAATCGATAAACGACGCGGAAGAACCTTCGACGAAATCGATGAACATCCGGTCGTAGATCGATCGTATTATAGCACCGCAGCGTACGAATCACGACAGATTATTATTAATTATATCCACTCAGTATACGGGGGTCTAGCGAATAAAAAATAACATACAGGATTAAATGCACCTATGGTGATCGCGATGCCACTGGTAAAACCACGAATTATTGTAACAAAGAGCTTTGTAGCTTGAAATAAATAGCAATTATTGGCAATCGTTCCGAGACTCGCTTGTTTTCTGTCATTGTATCCTAATTTCTTTCACTCGATCGTTCGCAATCAATCGTCGTAACAGGCTATCTCAACGACTCGGTCGAGATCGGTACGTTGAAGTTCGATGACTTTTTCAAAAGATTCGATGCGTTTACAAAATTTTCCTCTCTAACGTTTCATCAAAATTCTGTCAGTCGTCTTTCATAGACGAGGAACTGGAATGAAACTTTTAATGGAAATTGTATAGCGTGGAAGAAAAGGCTCCGGCGTAATGTCGAATGTGTAATAATGTGTAATAATGCTTCCTAAGCATTTTCTAGTCACGACAAGTTCTTATTATAGTCAAATAGCGTGCAATCCCCTTCTCGCATTTGCATAAAGGGCTTTTATTAATGGGATTATTATCGGTCGCGATCACTGCCAAAATATTAAGTATGATCTTGACATATCGGAGTGAAAAAGTGACGAGGATCTTCGTGAAAATGGTTGTAATCCAGGGAATAATTGACTACCCTCTTGGCACAAAACAATCCAGACGCGTCTAAATCAGAGACGCGTGTTTAAACACGCGAATAGCGTGAAAATGCGAACGAAGATAATAATGATAAAGGTGAAGAATAAAGTCAATGAAATCGGAAAGCCGAAATAAACTTAATAGCGAACGTCAAGCCTTTTCGTCTATAATTATTAATATTATATATAATTATATATATAATTACGTTAATAAATTTGTATTCCGAACAGCGTACAAAAATTACGCCTGCAAATCGGAATATTCCTTTAACCGCGAACCTTTGATTAAATTCCACGATCGAATTATCTCGAAACCCGACGTCTCGATAATCTCAGCCGCCCAGATTCTCTTCCATTTCGAAAGCTGCGTCCCGGCCGCTTAACCGATTCGTCCCAAGTCTATCGAAATCGCACGAATAAACGAAAACGGAACACGGCCCACCCTCGTAGCAGGCTAATTCCCCGTTAACGGAGAGAAAATGGGCATTGGGGTGGCAACTTCCGTCTTTATCCACTTATCCTTGCAGAGCACGGAACCGCTATCCCTCACAATTACATCCTGATCGATCTTCGCAAAACTGCGGATCCTTGCCAGGCGAGTAACGTTCCGTGGGCTGGCCAATGGACGAGAGTCGAAGAGTTTCCTGGCTCCTTCCGTTTGGACGAAATTCCTATCCAGCCAAGCGGGCGAAGAAAATATAATCGAAAGGTACGGTTTTCGAGTGATCGCAAAGGGTTGGCTAAATTAGGGGGTGAATTAAAGTGTGTTACTTGGTGAAATTGACTTTGGATGGGAGTTGAAGAGAGATCGAATTTTAGGGAGGAGGAGACGAATGTTGCTCCCGAGGTGATTAATGAATTTGGTCGCAATTGGTTGGAATGGGTCGAAGTACGGTTTAGATAGTAGATGAAGGTTCGGGTATTTGTTCCTAATCTAGAGTTAATCGTAATCGGAATTGATCCTGGATCGGAGGTTCATAGACGTAAACTTTAATTGGAAGCCAATTGTAACTGTAGTTTGCTTTAGATTAGGGTCGAGTGCCAATTTACATTGGAACTTTACATAAATTTCTTTTCTTTTCTTTTTTTTGTGGTCTTTCAAAATCTTTTAGGTGGACCAAATGAGTGGCCGATGAATATAGAATTTTAAATATCAAAATCGTTTTACGGGATGCGTAAATTAATTCAGTGACTGAACGGGTAGTGAAGTAGCTGTTATCGCGTGACACATCTACACGCGTACAAGGAAATTTGCAAGCGTGTAACATCGCGGAATTGCAGTTAAGATTGCTCGGTAATCTCGTGGTTACGAGGTTTCTAACGTGGATTATAGATTGCAATTATAAGGATACGTAATGAGAGAGAGAGAGAGAGAGAGAGAGAGGGACTTCGAATCTCGGAATGTGCCTGAAATTTTGTCAATTATTGCGAATTTCCTTCGTGGCATCGCCTTGCAGCAAGCTAATCATTGAACGAAACAGAGAGCGATAATTCCGATTCGAGGAATTAACACATTCACCGCTCACTGTAAATACAGAGCCTCCTTTCACTCGAGGAAGACTCTCGATTATGAAAACGTAATTAAAGAATCAAATTTGCATCGAGATTTCCTCGTAAAAGTCAAACTGTCCAGTCAAAAATCAAACTAGTTCGAAAGCAACTGACATGTTTTTCGTTTTTGCTAAAAACGTTCAACGCTGACATACCTCAACCGATATAATTTAACGTTAACGCTTCGACTTTACGATAATAGAAGACAATTCCAAATTCTTCCTACCTTCTCGCATTCACCTTCTCTGTACTCGCGACTCTCGAAAATTTACTCCGACGATATAGCAATCGACAGTTCTTCGCAAGCCATACTCCGTAGCTCGAACTGAGATGCTCCATTCCTTTGCTCAAACCATCCCTCGGAAACGTATCGAGGCAGCAGTGAATCTATTAACTCGAACGAACCTAATTGCAAGGAAAACAGCTTGGCCCGAGCACGGCCAACTTCGATCAACACTTGAGCTGCTTGCACTGTACCCCGATCTCCGTGCACCTGCACTCCAGACAAGGTCCAGAGAGCTCGGTAATGATCCTTCCAACGCGATACATCCTTCCGTAGATATTACATCCAGCCAATTTTAGCAAGCTAGCCACCGACATGGGAATTTCGTTCTCTAAAACCTTAGACGGCGTTCCAGTCTCTGTCACGTAGTCCTCCGTCTTCTCGCTCACTTTGGAAGACACTTTGTCATCCTCTGATTCGTCGCCAACTTCTGCGGTCGATCTGCTGGTAGTCGATGTCTCTGTCGTCTTCGTATCTTTATTATTCTGATTGTTACTCGTATCCGAAGAGAATAGCAGATCCAGAACGGTATCCAGAGAAAATATAGGGTCATCCAACTCTGCATTAGCTCCAGAAGATGGTTTCACCGTAGTCGAGTGAAATTTAGAGTTATTAACTTTCGTCAAAGAATCTCCGAGCTTCGGCTCGGACGAGATATCGGCGTCGTTGATTTGCGAGGTATTTAATTTCACGAAATTAGAGTTTGTTGTATTAAAGGAAGAAACAGCATGTTCCTCTTGTTTCTTGGTAGTATGATCCACGGCTGAGGAAGCAACCTTCTTAGCAATCGTTTCAGAAACGCGATCTACGGTCTGTTCAGTTTCTTTGGTGTTGTAAGTCGAGGCGATTGCTTCCTTTATGTGTCCATCTTGACTGAGATTATATTTATTCTTGGTGATCAGTCTGGTTGGATCTTCTTCTGGTCTGTACGGTGGGCGTAGGAGAGATAATTTATCCACGAAATCGAAGTTTGCTTGCAGAGGCTTTAGAGTGCTGGTGGTCGATGATCTTGGAGTGGTGATTCCATGTTCTACCAGGTAAGGGATCATGTCCTCGATAAGGGAAGGCAGGTCAGGAGCTGGTTCCGTCTTGATCACGTCGCGGAATGGGTCTGGAAATATTATCGGCTGGTGAAGCGATGGCGCAGTGGCGTCTGCACGGTCTAACACAACCGTTGGTGATTCTTCTGCTCCTACTGGAAGTATTCAAAACGTTAGAGTCGGTACGTGATAGCATTGCTATTGATTAAATCGTATTTGAAAAAAGCGTTAACTCCCCGATATAATTTTGAGATTTGCATCAGCGAATGTATAAATGACGAAGAAATGCTTATAATAATTGTTTGAGATAAGGTAAAACGAAGGGGCAAACAGTCTAGAAATAACGCAATAACTTGTATAATTTTTCTCTTATCCGAGAAAAATTTGCTTCGTCGTAGTTAATACAAAATATCGAATCTCGCCTATTCACTCCCCGCCCCTGACAAAAGACTGAGGATTAAACAAGAAATAATTCTATTTCTTCTTTGTTAAATCAGTCTAATGTAGCAATGAATTGTCGAGCAAAAATACATCTCGCAGTGAGATGTACTTTTTCTTAGAAAATTAAAATCGAAGCAAAGCGAACAGCAAGGGTAACTCAAACGATTTTTAAAGAAATATTCTCCTATCAAAGGTTTCCTCAAAGACTGCTTCGTCGCGTAAAATTTTTCGTACCACAGACGATTTTTCCGCAACACGTCTCTTCGGTGTTGATCCTTCTACATCCGATCTTCAGAGGTGGACATTTTTCCGGGGAGCACACCACCTCGCCGTAGTAGCACATGCAAATCACGCAGATACTGCTGCTCGGCACAATCTCCCCGTGACGGTACTCCATATTCTCGAAGAGACAGTTGCTGGCTGAGATTTATGAAACAAAAGCGGAGAATCTCGTTGAACTCGCCAGCTTCGAAATTCTCTCGGCCGGCTGAATCTTAAAATTATTTTAAAATTATAATTTAGCTCTCTGCAACGCGAATTGTTCCGCCGCTTGTGAAACAGCCAAGAAATTGCTTGAAATTACAATCTTTTACTTTGCTGAGAAAGCTAGCAACAAGAATTAACGACTGTCGTGGATAAATTGCTCGATGGCGGTGCAATGTGACGTACGTGGCAGCGCAATTAGACGCGAGCCGAATGTATTCGCCTGACGCAACTAGCAGAGCGGAAAATACGGTGTAATAAGAAAAAAAAAAAAAAATGAATTCGAAGGAAGGAATAAATTAGAAGACGTTCGTTACCATCGCCTTTACGATGAGGATTGGTGATTGGCGCCGGAACCACGGTGACGCCTGTTCCGATTTCCAGATTCAGATCGGTGGAATGGTAAGGAGCGTCGAAATAGGGCGGTTCCCTTGGCACGAATCCACCTTATGGAAAAGAAATCCAGTTCAAAGTAGGAACACGGAAGAAGCCATTAATGCTACATTCGGAAGCGACAACTATAGGCAAATCATTTGCAATGCAACTCGTTAAATTGTAATGCCTCCAATTAATTATCAGTAGAACGTACCGAATACCCGAAAGACACGAAATATTCGAAGAAAACGACTGATTACGGCGTTCGTTTGTTCGGTGATATTTAAAAGAATATGCGTGCAAATTATATTTACGCGGCTGTAATTTTGTCAGTACCGCGAAGCAAAACGAGAAGAGCAAGTTAAACATTCTACGAAATAGTAAAGCAAGAATAAAAGTAGAAGCTTCTAAGGTCCCGTTAACGAAACCGCGAGAAGCTGTTAAAAACTCGTTGAGCAGGAGAAAGGGACGAAAAGAACAAGGAAAAAGAAAACGCGAAGGCGTTACTCCTCGAACATGTCACCGCGAAAAGAATCGTGGTTTACGGTGGACGTAAAACGCGAACGAGGGTGGCAGAATGTATCCTTGGGACGAGTTTAAAATATGACCCACCTTCGGTCTCCACCGGCGGGCTGAATCTGTTTTCCTGAGTGGCGATATCGTAAAATCCGGAGGTGTCGGTGGGCCGTAGCTCCGGAGGCACTACCACCGAACCGGAAGGATATCCGGTAACCGGGGACGGGACTGTCTTGTCTTTCACCAACGCGTCCGCCGCCACAAACGGAATTATCCTGCATGGAAACGCATAAATCCAACCATTTCTCATTTCTTTCCACCACTTATCCTAAATTCGTTCCGTAGCTTTCTTCGTTCTTGGATTTTGGCAAATTATTCAGAAACGCGTGTTACATTTTGCTCAACTCGAATCTTCAAATGAAATTTTGGAGATCGATACTAAGAACTGGACCGTCCCGTACAATTTTACCAGTCACGAGTTGAGAACCAGACAAACGAAGGAAAGGAAACGAACGTTTCCTTTATAAGGAACTTTTGCAAGACGCTAATTATCTGGTTACCCCGTTTGACGGAAAATTGTTTTCGAGCAGAGCGAAATTTACTCTCAGTTCTATCGTTCGTTCTCGGGAATGCGAATGTTAGGAATCTGACTAAAAAAAAGAAGCGTATATCTAATTCCGAAATATTCTAATCTCATATAATATAATATGTAGATAATTCTCACATGTAGAATATTCTAATACTATTTTAAGTATCCTCCCTTTTAACATTTAACGCGCTGTATAAACCTTCGTCAAACTTCGTTTCAGTAAAAATCAATTTTCCAATATCATCCTCGATCCTCTCTTCCATCTACGAAAGTATCAAAATATTATATTAAACACATAAATAATTTTAAAGAATCCTCCCCTATTACGTTTAATCGACACGTTTCTAATATCAACACTCTGTCCCAATTTTCTGTCCGCGATTTCTCAGTAACGTGATGAACCAGTATTTACCTTACCTAACATTGGGTAACGACGGCGGCAACGTTGGCTCGCTATAATCGTAATCATAGTCCTCGCCTTTCTCACGGTGGGTGATGTTCAGGATAGCCTCGACATCCGGCGGGATCGATCTAATCGGGTTGATCGTCACACCGTGTATGTGACCTACCGAGACGTTCGTTTTCACAGTCACGTTCATCACCAGGATGTCGTCCGGCATTAGCACGGTGGATGACGTCCTGGTGACGGACCCTTTGCCCATCGACTCCGTGGTCTCCACTGGTTCCACCTAATGGCAACAGGTTATATGGTTCTGACTGTACCCGCGAACGATTGATATTGACTGCTTGTCAAACTAGACGTTGATCGATCAATGATTGTCAAATCAACAGCGAGTAACGTGTGTAATATTTTGAGAGACACGCGTAGAGGAACGATCCTGTGACCTTTCTTTCCTGTTAATTTTCGATTACGCAAATTTTAATAAAAATCCCTCTGTTTCTCAATTTGCCTCTAATCCTACGAATGTCTACACCATTCGCTCTTAAACTCGTAATTCAACTAAATTATCGCCGAATATTTGTAGATATCGCGAAGTAAGAATACCTATACCGTCCTCGAGATCTTCGATTACATAAAAATTAATAAAAATCCCTCCGTTTCTCGTCCTATCCCAAATCCTATTCCAATGCCTACATCGTTCAGTCTCAAGGTCGCGTTCAAATAAATTTTCGACGAGCATCTCACGATATTGTAAAAGCAGAGACGCCTATAATCTTTATCCAATTTCCGATTACGCAAATGTTAATGGAAATTGCCGTATTTCCCGTCAATCGAGTAGAAACGATCCGCAGTTTGGACAATATTTTCCAAGAGATCGAGCCAAGGGAGTCTCGCTTGTATCCACTGGAGTATCCTCGATTTATTTGTTATCCTCGAGCGATTTGTTTGCACACTAACCGTCGAGTTGGCGTGCTCGAAATCCTGCTCGAGCTTTCCGCTCGTCGTCGGGGTCGTATTCTTGTTCCTCACGGTCACGTTGTGCATCTTCTCCTCCTCCGACTCGTGTAACTCCGTCACTGTATCGATCCCGCTCGCTTCCGGTAACAGGGTCGTCGATTCCTTAGTCGCCGTCGTCGTAGTCGCGATGGTCGTCGTAGTCGCAGTGGTCGTCGTATCGTCCTCCGGCGACAGATCCTCGATCACGTTGATCGTCGTCGACTCGCCAACGCCGTTCGTCGACAAAATCGTCGACGAGTCATTCGAAAGATCGTCGTCCAGAGTCGATTCCACCGTGGTCGAGTCCACGCTCGTCGTTGACTGTAAAACGATGTGTATCTATACGCCTCTTTTTTTTTTTTTTTTTAGTCTCTATCGATGTAATATCACAGATATCACAGATTTTTAGGATATTAGAAATCGGAGAAAAATATCAAAGTCTCGTGTCTCGTTTCGCGAATTTCTTCGCGTGTGCGAGAATTACCTCCTCGACGATGACGGGAGTTGTAGCGACGATTGCCGGGCTGGATTTCACGTAGTCCACCGTCTCGAGGATCTCGTTGTCCATGACGTCGGTCTCGAAGGTGGATGGCCAGGATGTAGAATCGGTGGCGGCCGAAGATTCCTCCACGACCTGCCTCGTACTAGACTCGATTCGTTCCTCGACCACTCGATGACCGCGTCCCTCAACCAGAGCATTCGCGTGGGTTAGGTTCGTCCGATCAACTGCCGGCTGCGTGGAATATTCGCCATTATCAGTTTCATTAGCTATGTAACCTTGATCATCGATGGCAAGGAATGGCTATCGGTGCTTCGTATGAATAGCGAATTAATTGGAAATGGTCGGTGACAGAGTTATTCGGTTGTTAAGCGAATGAGATATCAAGTGATGGAATTGTCGAATTTACGACTCATTGGATATTGAGAATCATCGAGCAATTAAATCCTAGAGATTCGCGTTGTGCGAGCATCGTACCATTAAACGTACTAATGGACCATGGGGTATTATGATAGTTTCAGATAGATCGCAGTTAGATAGGACGATTTGAAGGATATGCGGATTTACGATGTACGAAACATAGAAAATATCATCGTGATGTACATAGGATGAGATATAAATAATTTAGAAATTATTCATATTGATCTAAATCCGTGTAAACGTCTACCTATTAACTATATTAACTGTATCGACGATATTTCTCAAAGTTCCGCAAACAAGACGATGCTCGTTGTCAGTCGACTTGCGAATTTATCAAAATTAACAAGCGGACATAAATGTCGAGCGCTTCTCGATAAAAATTATCGACGATCGCACGGATCAGTAAGGCAGTTTATCTTGACCGGACGCGTCTGATCGTCGGATAGGCAGAAAGCCCGATTTCACCTGTCATCCATCGTCATAAAAGACGGTTTGGTTGGTACGTGGCCGATGCCACGTGATTTACAAGCCGGATGGAATTTAATTAATGCAATCCTGCCACGAGCGGACGCCGTGTCGGACGTTTAACTTAGTTAGTCGAGGAACGCAACGCGATGCATTCCTCGCCGAGAGATCCATGCTCCTCGATGAATCGGCTCTGTTCTCATATTTGTTACCCGACCTTCGAAACAATTATACGATCATTTGTCTCGGCGATTTTGTCGCTTAACGTTCGATGCTTCGGAAACTGTTCGTGAAACGGAAGATGGATTAGCGTTTCAGCTTCTTGCGTTCCTCCCCTCGGCTATTTGTAATTAAAGGGATATTACAGTCGCTGTATTAAAACGCGTGCAGCGTGCGTTGAAGTTTGCGAGACATTGATCGGGCGATGGAATGGAAAATTAAAATTTGAGAAAATCATCGTGTCATTCCGAATGACTTCTATAAATATAACTAATTATATTATATCGATATAATTATAAAATATATGATTAAATATAAGATTATTAGATATATTATTAGATGTATTAAATATAACATAAATAAACAAAAAATAACTAATAGGTGAAACTTATTTAATACTGCAAACACCAAGTTGAAGTTTACGAGAAAATGATCTTGTTTGTTAAGAAAACGATCGTCTCATATTGGTCAGTTTGGTCTGATAACTTTGAAGCGTCGAGTAGCGAGCAGAACGAAAGGGTACCTTAAGAAGTTAGTCGTTCGTTATAGTGAGAGTGGCTGAAGAGATGAAAAATAGGAAATAAATGAGAAACGTACAAAGAAATTGGTCTCCTTGCGAAACTTGGCGTAGTCCTTGCTGATGAACGCGTACGAGGCGTAGTTCTGGGTGGCCTTAACCTCGATGCTACCGCCTTGAACGTTTAATCTGTCAGTTTCTTATGGCATTCGGGCTAGAACACCTAGGTGGTAATCAGGGTTGTGAAAGAGCACAGGGTTTTTGCTGGGCGCCCCACCCGGCTTGTGTGTTTCCGTCTTTTCTTTCGCGACTCCTCTAATAAGGAGCACGGAAGGAAATTGGAACGATCGTTCGCCTCCTGTGTCCGGAAGCGCTGCCTAAAGTCAGCTCGTTCAAGAAACTACAAGATTTTTCCCAGCAATAATATCTTTTTCTGCCTTTCTCCGCAGTTTACCAGCGACAAATATTTATTTCACTTTAATTTCATCCAAAATGTATTTCGCTAACTAGAAGCTTGTTTTAACAAGTTTTCATTAAATATCTGTTGCAAGACTGTCGGTGATAATGTCATAATTAAATTTTGAAGGATATCGTTATCGCGACTTTTCGAGCTGAGACGAGAAATTAAAAATTAATTTCACGAAAAAAATGTATTTTATTAAAATCTTGCGAGACTTTGCGTTAATGGGTTGCTCGAAATTTCCGCAGCAGGATCCTTGGCATTTGATAATTAAACTTTGAGGAATGTCGTTATTGCGACGTTTTTACAGTCGAAAGGAAAAATTGAGGTTGAGATAAAAATTCCAATCTTTTCCGGAACCATGAAATCGCCGAGGATATTATCCTTTTCACGGAATCCGGATACTCAACCGAGCATTTAAATTTAATGATTTTCCACGCGATTCCACGCTTCCTGCGCGATTTCCTAATTCAATCCAACTTCCGCCGTTTCGTGGCGTTTTCAAGCTTACCCAGATTAAGTCTGGAATTTTTATGAAAAACGGGTATAATTATTTGCGAATTTAATTCTTTTTGCAAAGAGGTAAAACGCGAAAAAAAGGACAAAGAATTAAAATTTGTTTTTTTTCCAGAAAATGGAAACTCTCTGTCCGAATTTATTCTGGCCGATTCGCTTCAATTCGGGAGCATTACGATGCTAAAAAAAAATATATATATATATATATATATAAAGCTTTCCATATTTCCATTCAATGACCCGTTGGCCATTCCGCGTTCTCATTCACTAACTCGATTCAAAACTTATTCGTCCGTGCCCCGGGTTTCCTGCTAAAAAATTCACTCGATGCCTCCGGAGAAATCCTCCAACTTCAACTCCAATATCTTCGTAGTAACAAACCATCGATTTCATACCCCATCTTCGCGCCCTACCAAAACTAACTTCGCCCATGAATTCCCTGGTAGCAATTTCAACGACTAGCCCAATCGATCAAAAAACGAGCTTTGATTTACGATTGTCCTTGATCGTGCGAGGATCTTCTCGTCATTTTGTTAGCCTCGAATCCTCAACAGATCGTTTCAACGATAATCCGTCGTTTTAAACCAATAATCTTCATCGGTGAATTCAAAGTGCCCTTTATCCTCTCCGGTTTTCGAGGAAATGCAAGATTTTTCTACGTACAAAATTCAATAGCAATTCGCTAAAAAAAAAAAAGAAAAAGAAAATGAACTGAAGAAACGATAAAAGCTACAAGCGTCTACTGTCCAGTACCGTTGTCAACAATCCGTAAATGTTCACTTGATGTGACTTTAAAATAAAAATGGTTCCATTTTGCGCAACGAGAATTGACGATCGATAGTATGAAATTTAACGAGCTTGGTACATGGAATCTTTGCGTTTCTCTCGATATATTTCCTTATCGTCATTTCCAGCAAAAGAAACTGTTACATTCGTCAAATACCTTTCGGTACTCCTATTTTCCTAGGAAACAGAATGGTAGCCGAAAGTAACGAAGAAAAGATACGCGCGAATGAAAAAATTCAACGTAGGAGCCTCGCTAAAAGATTCAACTAATGAGAATCATGCGAAAATCCTCTCTAGAGCAAATATTATTTGACAAAAGAGAAGCTTCAGCCGTGTCACGATGACAGAATAATTGAAGATACGTGGTTTACCACGTGTACGATCGTTATGGAGGAAGAAGCGACGATAGAGCATCGGTGCGAAGCACGATTGACTCAGAGACAGGTTACTCGTCTTAGGGTGAGAGTAATTGACCAGGAACCGGAAAACACAATCCGGGCGTGCCAGTCGGGCGGGGCGAAATCGCGGCAACCCTGATGCGAAGGCATTACGACTCACTGCAGTTATAGGTGGATGGACAGCAGTGTCCCTCGCGTACGATCGGGCTGCAGCCTTGAAGAGGAGGTGCGCAAGCAAGAGGCACGCATCGTACAGCGCCCATCGCGCAGAAACAGTTGTCGCAGGCGGCCTTCCATTCGATGTCTCGAACCATCTCACCCTCCTCGTACAGCCTCGAACCCACGCGACACCCTGTGAACCAAAGCTTTTCGTTAGCTGAAGAATCTAACCGATAAATTACGTGTTTGGTCGTAACATACAACGACTGCGAAAAGCATTGGCACACCGTTCCATTAGCTGTAACATTTAACATATCAATTAATTAAATTTCGTACGATCTATGGCGCGCTGTCAAAAATTTCATGCTATTCAAACGAACGAGACCTGTTAAACCTGTTTAAAAAAAACGCTTCGTTGGATGATAAGGAACCATGATATCGTCCACTCTCGTAGCCACCGTAAATTCGTCCTGTTCCTATCTTTACTTACTAAATTAACAAATTACTTACCGTGTGGGGTATTTAGAAGGGACGATTAATTCGTTTCTATGGTATTTCATTGATTCGTTCAGTCGTCCCATATATTCGTTAACAGCGCTTATCCTGCAAGGATCCCTTAAATCCGAAACATTCGATACGCAGAACTTTCAAATCGGATACATACGCTACGCTTGAAGTCTCTGCGTCAATCTATTACAGCCGTATTCTGGCAAATCGAAACAGGATCACTTCGCTAATCCACTAATTTAACTTTCCAATCGCCTCTCGTCCGGTTCGAGAACGCCGAAACGGTTCCGGGGGTAACAGTTTCGAAATCTGCACTCCGGAAGCCGTCATAAAGCAACGAACAGCCAATCTCCTTGCGCCATCGCCGAATACGGGGCGGTTGGACAAAAAGGACGCAGGGAGTCGATATCGATCGACGAGACAATGCTAACTTAAGTTCTATCGCGAAGACGCCGCCCCCAGGCCGTTATTAGACGCCTTCCTGTCGATCGACGACGAGAAGCGAACAATGGGACCCGGTGTTCCATCGTTATTCGGTGTTTTCACGGCGGACTCGAAGTGGACGAGACTGTAGGCGATGCCAGAGCAGGCTAGTTTCGTGGATAGTTTCCTGGGAACTGTGCGGGATTAAGTCGACGCGCGGCGGTTCCAATGGACTTCTAATGGGGTGGAAACGAGGCTTTGGAGGGAGGTTGAAGTTTTGAGCGGCCGCGTGTAACTGGCCGTTAAATGGACAAGCAACGGCATCCGAGAGTGTTGGTCTTTTGGTAAATGCTGAAAGGGCTATGCGGTTTCTGAGGGTGGAAAAGTAAAGTCACGATATAGCAGCTCGGTGGTAGAACACGTAGACCGATCCTCTGCATAGACGTGAACAGCTCTCTGTTTGGTATCTTTTTTGTGTAATGAAGGGATGAATGTATCGGAAATGTGGAGAATTCAGACACAGAAAATGAGTGTATTTCGGGTATCATTCTTGGTAGGTAGAGACACGGTATAAGTACGTTCTCTATGTGTGCATATACGAATAGGTTTCTGTTTAGTACTTTGTCATATATTAGGTTGACGGGAAAGTTTCTTTCGTTTTATGAGGAAACAATAGACGCACGACGTTTTTCCTTTTGTATTATTTTAACTGAATTACGTATGATCCATTTTGTTCGTGTAATTCGATAAAATAATATGAAAGAAAAAACGTCGTGCATCCGTTGTTTACTTAGAGAACGAAAGAAACTTTCCGGACAACCTAATACGATATAACGAAAGAAATACGTGATATAAGGTGTATTGGAAATATGTAGAATGCAGACAGGTGAAACGAATACACTTGGCGTGTAATTCTTTATGACGCGGTATCTCGATAGCGAAACGAGTGGAACGATTCTCTGCTGATTTGGTAAAGTGGATTTTTTGTTTTCGCAGGTTAAATATGAAAAAGGCAACGTGAAAGATGAATTGAAAAAAAAAAAACAATCTGTCGGGAGAATTTAAAAAATGAACTAGAAATGGCAAATTGAAATGTCAATTGCACAAAACCAATCAAAATAATCCCAAAAGAACGCACGATAGCACACTTAAAAAAAGATCGATCAAAAAGCTGCTAACGAAACGTTGTAAAATGAAAAAAAGCGTACCAAAGTTTAAAATGTATGGAAATACCTTTGATAGAAAAATAGAGATAAAAATACTTTCTGAAACGAATGATAATGAAGAAGGAGTAGAAAAATCCAGCAGATAAAAACGTCAGCTCCAAGTAACTCCAGGGGTGTAGTGTCGAAAGCAAAAATTCGCGGAAGTAAAACAAATGTTGCACGTCGTCGTTTCACGCGTCAGATTTTCCAGGAAACATGATTTCTCATTTCCGCGGAAGAAAAGGGTGGCCGCCGTCGTAAAATTGAATGAAACTGGGCGTTAAGTGAACGAGCGGAGAAACGGCGGCCGCTGTCGTGGTGGAAATCTTTCCGAAGCACGGAGTGTCACGGGATAATGTAACGTCGACTGGCGGAGCGTACTTTTATTGCATTAAAACGTTTCCCTTCAACTTTCTAACGCGCGTACACGTGAGTGTATGTACGTGTTACGTACATTATCCTCCGTAAGTACCAAATTTGGTCATCTTTATTATATGGCAAACGTGGAAAACAGAGTGAAAATAAGTAGAAATTTCCGCCTGTAATATCGAAAGTATGAAATATAAATGTCTGCGAGTAGGTTGAGGAATATTAGAAACGACGTTATATCTTACTTCTAGGGTTAAGTTGCATAAAGTTATTGCCTAGCACGATAAGCACGTAGATACGCGAAATATTTAATAACTTTCACCTGTTTATTGGTAATTATCTATTTATTAGTGAGAACTTGTAACACTCCCAATAATAATACGGTGATATAAATTAACAGTTAATTTTTTAGAACGACTCACTTTTAGTCCCACCATGTAACCAGATACTTTTACAAGGTTTGAAAAAAATTGAAGGATATTTTTAAGCCGTGGTGTCAAATATACAAAAATAGAAATACTGTCGATGAGCGCGAGAAAAGCGAATACATCAAAGTCTTTAAATATTTCGTCGAACATTAAGTAGACGAATCGAGCGCTCTTTAAAATTCGACTTTCCAGTTAACTCGGTTGTTCCATTCGCCTGTTTATGCTTAACGTGTAGGTTAATGATCGTCTGGCAAGCGGAAGCAGTCGGTTCGGTTCCGTCTTTTCTGAAAAGCCGCTCAGACAGAGCCGGCCCTCTATCCGGTGAAAGTTGCGACGAAAAGTTTAACGCGATAAAAAGGAAAGTTTGCTTCGGTCGCTGTATCAGCCGCTTTGGAAGAAGCCGGCTGGCTCTCTCCCTCCATTCGGCTTGCTGGCCGAGTTTAAATTTAAGCTCAGCTTATGAGGAAAAATCGCATCGCGGCGCAAAATCAGCGGGACGCTGCATGGCGAACTTTAATCCCTTTAAATTGCGTCAGGTTTTATCGCGTACCGAGTACCATCTAATTATCCTTACGAAAGACTTTTTAAGAATTCCTCTTTCGTCTCTCTTTTTCTACCCGTTATGAGAACCGCTTTTTGTTCCGCATCTTAGTTGTAATTGAGAAAAGTTTTACTACGCGTACGTGCAATACACATACACACAGGTACAATGCTGTCTACGGAATGTTAAAACAAGAGCGAAGGATATTGATCGTACGGATACGATTCTGGACATCGAGCCAATGAAGAAAGTTCCTGCGTGAAAACTTCCTTTGACGCTCGTTCTTCAAATTATAAACAATTTAATTTTACGCTAGCGATAGACTACTAGATCGGTGAATCGGCTAACGAACCTGCATTCTATCTCTAAATTAAAAATATTTCGTGTATATCGTACATTAAAATACTGTTTTTGAAGCGGCAATTTTACAATCCTTCGTACTCGGAACCAAACACTTCAAAGACCTAAGATTTAAAACTTCAGGAAGCAGAAACTTGCAGGGGCAAAATCATCCGAAAATTGCAGGGCTCAAAATGATAGTTGCGTACTCCGTTTGATTCAATGAATAATTCGTAATTGCAATTGCTTTCGAAACCTCTGAGATTCGAACGTACCGCTCCTTGGCTCAGACTCTTCCATGCAAAGAAAGAAGAAAGAGGAGAAAAAGGGGGAATAAATGAAACGTTTCACTCACCGTTTCCCGTGATCGGCGCCAGCGTCGACGAATGGAGATCTTAAAGAACAGAGAAGAAGAGAATGCTGTATGAGTTATTATTTGGATTCGCGGCGAATGAAGACTACACTCACGGGTGCAATTGTAGGCAACCGGGCAGCAGGAGTGCGGAGCATACAGCGGAGTGCATCCTGGCAGGGGCAGCAGGCACTTTGGTCTGATGCATTTTCTCGCTCCAGAGATGCAGTAGCAGTATTCGCATCTACGTGAGCCCATCATCGCCGAGCCAGGCCCGTATCTCACGCCCTCGTGCAGGCAACCTGATTGTTAACACCACCGACCATCAGCCTGATGTTGAATCTTTTAACTGCAACCACTCTCGAACGTGGTCTGCTTTGAGAAACTTACTTTACTTCTTACTCGCACTACATGTACCTTTCAGAGTTATACCATTGAGTATTTCGAAGGAATACGCTGCTTATCTGCGTTAAAAGACTATTAAAAAATGTTGCTGAGTCTCACTTCGGTGGGGTAAAGATATTTTCGGAAGAAGGAAGATGTACCGATATCTTTTTAAATCAATAAATACCTCGTGATTGTAATTCTTAAATTAAAATGTGGATTTAGAATTTGAAGTGTGAATTTATAATTCAAGATCTCTAAATCTAAAGTCTTGAGATTGTAAGATCTTTTAATCTCGAAAAGTAAAATCTTTCGAATATTGTAAGAGCTGAAATGATAGTTACCTAAAAGATAGAGAACAAGGAGGAAAAGAAAAGATAGATAAAGAACCTGGTTGGCAATTCTAATTTGTGATTGTAGCTTGTAGAATTATTAAAAAGATTGCACGGGCAGAAATAAGAGTAATGGGTAGCAAACGTTCGCAAAAATTAAAATCCTACAAGCCTTAATGGTAAGTTTGCTAAATTGTGGGGCCAGATAGCAGCAACTCTAGATCATAGGTTATAGGAGCGATAATTTTCAAGTCGTAAACTGTAATACCAATGAAGTGGATGGTAATAACAGCACTAGCCCTCAAATAGTAGGCCGCGGTAGCATATCGTAGATTATGATAACAACGAAGAAGGTGTAAACCACAGTTCCCCTTACGTCGTAAAGCATAACAACCATTCTCCGCTCTATAAGCTTGCTAAAAATAAGTTCAAGCGCTTCAATTTTGGCAAACTTAGTGACAATGTTAACAACCTTATTCTGATAGCGATATTTCAACGCCTATTCAATTACTATTCTCTGATACCATAACAAGCTGCAGGAACAATATCCAACACCAATATAATCGTTATCCAGCGAGTTTCGGCTGTCTCTAAATTCCCTCTGTCTACAGTTCTACGATGATTACCTTGAAAACGAGAGTTCTGAGGTTCCTCAACCTTCTCCTCTACCTCCACGTGAACGTTAGACCTTCGTAGCATGTTCATGGCGTCACCTGAAAATGTTCGTTCGTCTTTAACTCTCTGAATTTTATTTGCTTACGAACGACAAATTTTATAATTTATCAGAGCTTTTTTATGGGAACTGATAATATCCAGTATTAGCAAAGAAATAGCTGGATACAAATAAAATCGTGTACGCAATTCCGAATAAAAGAAATAAAATTATTTGCGTATATTATGTTGCATATTTCTAATTAATCCGATGATTATCGTATTATACCGTTTTTGTCGTTCTTTACTAATATTACATATTATTTTACATTATATAATTCTAATTTGCAACAGACTGGTTTCGCCATGTGTAACATAACCGAGCGAAGTTGAGACATTTTTCATAATCGTACTAACGTGTCTCGCTACAAATTAATTCTGGGCAACAGACGTTCTCTCCTGGCGAACGAACGCGACATCCGATGGGTGGTGGGTTTGGCAGTCGTGGACACACTCGAAGACGACATCTGAGCGCACCGTCACTGCACCTGCACTGCAAGCAGGGCTCGGACGTGACCACCGACGTGCCCTCTTCGTATCTGCGACCCTCGTACCTGCAACCTGCGACAGATTGTTCCGTTTCAATGACCACACTGTCCAGAACGTGTAGCAGAATATAGTTTATACAGCACCACGCAAAAATTTCAAATTAATTTTCCAACTTTATTTATATCAGATGACGTGGCGAACTTTCTCATTAATTAAACATTCCTTTCGTAAATTATGGGTAATGATGTTTCGTACTTTGATGCGACTTTTTACCAGGAAACGATATGTATATTTATTAATAATTTATCAAAGAAAGAACCTTTTACCAATTTATTCAGATTCTTGAATTTTGTGGAATTCGCAAGAGATATCTACAAGAATACTTTCATGACACTGTGAATTCCTAAGCACGTACAGTTATAGAAACAACTTCTGATTCTCTAATAGCTTTACACGAACACAGGTTACAAGCGAGCAAAATTAACGATGATACACGTGTCTGATGAAACATAACGTAAAATGAGAACGTAATGGAGGAAAGGTAAACTAGCTTTATGTTTAAATTTCATTTCAGTTGTCGAAATTGCGATGTTCCAATCTTATTTGATTTCGATATCCAAATTTTATTTGAAATATGGCAAGTAAATAGCAACATTCGGTATATCGTATTAACGAGTAAATTTATGAGTGAACATGAGGATTAATTTTAAAATACCGATAATATTTATTATTATAAATAAAGGTAATCTGTGATTGGATATAAAAAAAACAAGCGTTTACGAATCAATATTTCGACGTTATCAATTTGTGTCGATGAAAAAGGATAAAAAAAATGAAAACGAACGTTCAATCCAATTTATCGTATCATCAGTCCACAAACGTTACTCTGATCTGCGAAAAATATTTTACATTCGCAAATAAGGGAATTTTAAATACCAAAGTGAACCGAAATTAATACCTTAAAATTGATATTTCAGACAAAAAACTGGGCTAATATCAATACTCTAAATTACGAAACTCGTGCAAAAGAAAGAACGGAAGAAAAATTAAACATTCGGAAAGACAAAAGGAACGTTCAATCCCGTTTACTGTATCATCGATTCCGAAACACTGCTTTTACCTAAAAAAAAAAAAAAAAAAAAAAAAAAAAAAAAAAAAAAAAAAAAAAAAAAAAAAAAAAAAAAAAAAAAAAAAAAAAAAAAATTCATAAATCGCAAGCAAATAAAAATTTAACTGCAAAACGAGATCAAAATCATATGAAATATAATACACGCGAAACGAATCAAAATTAGTCACTAAAAAAAAGGGGGGAAGGGAAACTAAGCGTTCAAAATGCAAAAGCGATTTAAACTATACATCGCTTTATTTTCTAGTAGATCGCCTCTAGCTCGATTCGATGGTGAATGACTCATTTTGTTCGAATTTCCAGGTGAATTTTCGACGCACCGGAAGCGTGACCGGTTTCCCTTTCAAAACCTATTTCAGCAAGTGAATAGGATTACGCGGAATCACCGCGGAATAATTTGTAATGGAGCTGTGCACGCTAGAATAACGCGATCGTGAAATAACCCCTGACTGGCTCGTAACGATTTTTTCGGTTTGAAAAAAAAAAAAAAAAGATTTCGTTGTTGGCCTTTGTTCGACGCGCAGGATCGAACAAAAGGGGAAAATAAAAAAAAATATAAAAAATAGAGAGAGCGTAGTAGCGTCAGAGTGGCTTAAAGTGCAACGCAGCCCTGCGATAAATTAATTTCCAAGCCACTGAAGGTATGGCGTGGCCAATTTGTAGCTCAATGCGGCTCAAGACAAGGGATCCCGTCAATGAGGATGATAGGATTTAAGTGCGAAAGATACCGCAAGATGAAAATGAATGTGAATGTTTATCGCGTGAAACTGGTTTATTCACGGAGAGTAGATTATCGAATGTATTGCAAATTATAGACATTGATATATGGAAATTGGATGAAGACAATCGATAGTAATATGATGTAACGTCGAATGATTTTTCTTTCTGCATATTGAAAAAACACGCGAGGTCCAATTTTCTCGGTAAGAAGGTTGAATTATTTAGTTCAAAGGTTGAACTAGTAGATTTAGGTTTCAGTATCAGTAACGTATCAATGGTGGAATGAATGAGAATAGGAACTTTTATTCAGTGGAATGACCACGCGAATGCGTGTCTGCCCAGGACTGGTCGTTTCTACTTACTATGTTCTTACTCCAAAATCCACGAGTTTAAAGTAGTCGAACAGATAAATCGAGATGAAACAGGGAAAATACGTTGCTAGAAATAGTCGAGAAGTGAAATTTCTAAATATTTTCACGACATCCACTGCAGCACTTTGTAAATGCATTTTTTCATAAATATTTCCACCGACGTATTCGGAAATTCTCTGTAACATCTATTCGACGAAACTATTCGCTAAGTCTCTTCATCCGCAACTAATCAGAGGATTTATGGAAATTCTGAAAAATGAAATCGAAACGTGAATTCTCAAAAGATTTTATCCATCAGTAAAGTCGCCGAGACGAAACTTTCGTAAATTTCCCGTTCGTGCAAGTAACGAAGGAAAGAAACAAAGTCGCGCTATCGATTTTTTGTGTGGCAAGTAATGGACCCTTGCAATTTCTTCCTTGCATTCCCAACGACTTCGAGAAAACAAGCAGAAAGTTGACGAAATGACAACAAGAAGAATTAGGACGCCATTAGTTGTAAGAACCGGTAAAGCTCATATGGAAGGAGCTAGTCTATTGTTGGGTCCATAAAAGAACAGAATCAAGTTGCCTAGCGCAAAGCGGACAATGGCAAAGGAACGGACGTGTCTTGCAAAAACGATCTCATTTTCAGAAAAGAATCGACTGAGAAATTTGTTGTAGGGAACTTCAAATTGCCCTTCGTGCGTCTGCGTTGAAAGGTTACAGGAAGGGTCGCCGAGGTCATAGCGAATAAAATTACTATTCCGGATAGCCCTATACAATTTATTGCAACTACGGACAAACTATCCTATAACGCTGATCCTTTTTATCCTATTAATTTACTTTACTTTACCCCCAGCCCTTCGCTACGGGACTGCGAATTCCT
Source organism: Bombus confusus (assembly GCA_014737475.1). Taxonomy (NCBI): domain Eukaryota; kingdom Metazoa; phylum Arthropoda; class Insecta; order Hymenoptera; family Apidae; genus Bombus; species Bombus confusus. Next base: position 2,033,842 of record JACXIV010000094.1, read on the forward strand.
ATGCATTTTTATATTTTTCTGAACATACCTAAAAAAAAGTGGAATTTAAATAAAAGCTTGTTTCATCTATCAAATATTATAGTAAATATCCTGTTTCGGATGTTTTTTCTTTTTTTATTTTTTTTTTTTTTTTTTTTGCATATCATACGCATTGTGTGCATTTTTATACCTTCAAATTTCACGAAAATACAGAAAAATTCGTAGTCCACTGATCGCTTTGAATGTTCATTTTCGATGAAATACGGATAAAGGCAATCTATTCTTCTTCTATTCTTCTTTCTCTTACGTTCGTATACAACGCGGAAAGTGTAAGTTACCATTTACAGATACAATGGTCGCCACCATCGCCTTGTACCGGAGACAAAGGTTATCCAGCGTGAGTAGCCGCCAGCCTTGGTACCCGGTCTCTCGCGTGTGTGAAACGTCACGTTACACGCGTTATGCTCTCTCGCCGGCCGCTGAACGCCAGATCGGTCGGCAGACCGTGGTTCGTGGAAGGAGAAAGGTTGAAGGAAACGGCGAGAGGATCAGAGGGAAATCACGAAGGCAACTAGGGAAAGGAACCACACGGAGTAGCAAAGGCGCCGGAGGAAGGGTGCATAGGAAGTCGAGGGCAGAGTTCGCTCCATTCATAGCTTCGTATGCACACGCCGCACTCGAATACACACGCCGCACTCGAGTGCACACGTGCACCGTTGCGTTTGGCGTGCATCGTGATGCCGGCCAGTGACTCTCAAGGCCGAGCACTGCTCAAGACCCGCCTCTATAATTAGCCGAGTCAAGGTTTTTCATTCTGATTCTCCTGCATTTCGCCATCTTCGATCGTTCAGACTTGGAGAATTTTCTGGTTTTCGGAATCTTCTTTTATAAGCGCGACGATCGTATCGATAGCCTGTAGGTGCTCGGCATAACTGTGGAATTGTGGAAATTATTTGTATCGTGGGTGACCGATCGTACCGGAACGTATTTGCCATATCCTTTGGATTTTTGCTTGGTTAGAGTGGACGAGATAAATATATGACGATCGTTTGTGTAGTCTTTGTGCTACGGAAATATTTAGATTACTAAAGAGAATATTCGTCCTAGCGTGGAAAGAATAAATCTCTAATTGCGATATTTATTAGTTGCTCGCAACCTCGTGGGATTACGTACTCTGTGTACATAAACGACGGCGGTAGTACGAATTGGACTGAATGTTATCAGGGCTCTGCGATATCTTGCGAGAATGCCATCGCGGATGTTGGTAAAGTCTCTTTCGCGAATCCTCGTATCTCGATCCTTATCTAATATTAGAAATTGGATTGCAATATTCGTAGCGAGCAATTAAAATGGTCAGAGTTTGCGCAACAGCGGTAGTATAATGAATTTTCACAGAAGAGAAAACAAAGACTAACAGGAATGTTCATAAACCGTACTGTATCTTATTACATCCTTTCCGTCCTAACAATCTTCCTTCGCGTAAGTTATGCTTATCTTCGATAATTTTGTGTTCTTAATCACGACAATGTGTCGTGATCTCAATTATTATGAGAATATAGAGATTACGATTGAATGGATAACGGGGTCTGTGCCTCTGTCTCGAACAAATTATTATTCACAAAATACAGGAAGTAATACTGATCGAAAAACCGAACGATTAATTTCCTCCTTGCTGCATATTCCTCTGTCTTCCATTTTTCTAGGTTAATTCGACTTTCGTCCGCATAAACACAAAAAGAAGAAAAAGTACGCTACTTTCTCAAGCAAAGAGCTATCCTGTAAAAGTTGCTTTTTCTACGAAAAGGGAAGGGGATACTGTCCTCTGCAAAAAAAAAGAGTATTCGCCCTTTTTTAAGCAGTGCTTTCTTCCCAACAAACTGCTTTCCTTCCTCGAGGGCAATCTTTATAGACTCGACTCCTTTGAGAACGCTATCAAAGAAGAGGATATTGGTAAACTCGATGGCAAACCTTTATTACATTAAATTTAAAGAGGCCACTTTTCGTTGCTGGAGAACCATTTGCATAATCGAAGTTACTATCGAATAACGCACGGTTACTTGCTACGCGGGCTCAACGGGCTTAACACGGCGTAACCACAATTTTATCTCGATCACATTGAACGATTTAAGTTTCTTACGTAGTTGATTATTTCCATGAACGTTTCTTTTCGACGTGAGATTCAGTTCTCAGCATACTGAAAGCAATATAGAAGATTACAGAATTACAAAATTTTCTAATAATCATATTTCAAAAATCTAGGATCCAATTTCCGGACCATTCAACGGGTCGTATTTCATTTTGACGAAACATCGACGATCCTTGTTCGATCCAATTTAATTCCCCAAACCACTCAACTATCAAATCACTTAAATGATTCGTAGCCCAAAAACCGATACATCTAAAGCTTCTAACCACCGAATCACTTTTACCAAAAACCCAAAGTTCATTCTTCACATCCTCGAGAACTCTTTCGCCCAATCCAATTCAGTGTCCCAAACCATTCGACTCCCAAACATTCGAATAACCGTATCCTAAAGACCCGAAGTAATCCAATAATTCGCGAAGAAGAAATAAGTGAAGAAGCAAAATCACCATAGAGATTCGTCGGGACTTTCGACCGAAGAGAGGCACCGTGAAGATGAGTCGCGAGGGTGCGCTTTTAATTAAAACATGGCGCTGGGAGAAGGACGATCGGCCGGTTATTAATCGGACACGATCACGCGATATTTCCTCGCGATACGTACGCCAGCCGGCACGAATTTATCGTCGCGCCACGGCTGATTTATCAGCCGGAATCCGATTTATCAGCGCGACGCAGCCGCGCGAGATCCTCGCGATCCAGTCGCGGATTGGTCAATCTGCTCGATGCATCGCGACGCCGGCACACCTTTTTTTCCATTTTTATCCACCCCTCGCTCTATATTTCCATCTTGTTAAGAACACACAGCTGGTCTGGCGCTCTGACACTTTTGAGATCGAGATCGTTCTGATTTGTTGTCGAATTGGACGCGACGTGTTCCGAATTGAGGTTAGGTTCGTTCACCTCTCGGTGCGTTCCGTACTTTCAGATTTGGATCGTTGAGGATTTGATTTCTTGATTTCTCGGGATTGAACGGTTCAGATAGTTCTGAACGATACCGATATAAAATACCAATATTTCAGATTGGAAATAATGGCGTGACATTAATTTTGCAGCAAATGAAATTTTATTTGAAATACTCGAGACGAATCATCTTTATTGAATCGTTCGTTAAATTCGGAAGCATCATTCGTTGGTAACTCGCTTACTTCCCAAAGTAAATGATTTTCGCGAATTTTGTGCAGAAAATCTCTATCCTCTTCGAAAACATTACTTCGTCGTTGCTTCAATTTCCGGTGAATATTTCGTAGCTTCTTCGTTTTTCGTAGTCCGGTCTGACGAATCGAATCGCGCGCTTCCGGTTATCGCCGGAAGCGCAACTCGCCAGACCCTACCTCTGGACGATTGGTCGTCTTTCGAAATTGAATTCAATCATACGTATGTATATTTGTACAAATTGAGAAATACGTAGTGGAAATTAGCCTGTTTTGAACCAGTTCGAGCGGATCTAACTTGCATGTTTGCATTTGGATATGATACTTTGGGGAACAGGTGAAAACGTTTACTTAATATATCGTCAGTCGTTGAATCAGCATTATTTAACAACAACTTCGCTGAATTATTTCTAATATCTTTGTTTACGTGATATTTGCTTCTCCCGCACAAATTTTATCCAGGCCTCAGAACCTTTCTATCTCTCGCGAAAGAATCAAATTCTCTGACAAATGAAATACTGTATAATTCCACTGACACAAATAGCGATAGAAACAGTGGCCATTTTCATCTCTCCAGCTTCGTAATTAAATAAATCCTTTCTCCTTGAATTCGATAAACTTGCAACGGCCACAGAATAGAATTAAAAAAAAAAAGAAACAAAGTTTCTATCTAATGTTATTTATTTCCACTGGATGTAGCAGTTCCATCGTATACACATATGTGATGAAAACACACGGTGAGAACAACATTCGCGTACCGTGTTCGTACACGGTGAAAACATTTCATCGGGAAGAAAGGGACGGCGAATAATCCGACAGAAATGTTTACCAGCCTTCGCTGTTGTTATTAATTTAACGTTTTCCTCTGCCGGTTGGCTAATTCGTTCGAGCCCTCGAAAGTGATGTAATTTCACACTGCGATGATTTATCCGAGCGTGGGAAAGTCGGTGATTTATCGAAATTCCCCGCGAATTTTCAATAGCTTATACAAAGCTTTGTAATTGCATCGACGATTCCTTTTTTGCAACGTTTCTGTTCGAACGCCTCATCGCGTCGTTGTTCGAAACGATTATTAAAAACCGTTTGTTTTTCCCTTTCTAAAGGAACGAGATTTAAAACGGACGAGCAGATCGGACGCGCTTTAATTCCATTGATTTCAATTCTCCGCAACGCCAGCACGCTTTAATAATTATATCGTTGAACGTTCGCGACGTTTCGTTTGGATTCCCCGGGAGATTCTTTTCACGGTTTGTAAATACTTTGTGCATATCAACAATCCTGATCGAATTAGGACCACGTACAGAAATATCCTTTCTCTAGCTACGATATGAAAGCCACGCGAGAGAAAAATATGACATAGGTTCGTTTCGCTTTGACTTTTTCATCCTTATATCGCTTGCTGGCTGAAAGGAAGCATTTTATTCCATTAATTAATAGTAGTCTGCGTAGCTAAGGCAATGGACATTTTTTTCATACCACAGAAGGATAATACGAAACGCATATTTCAAATTAATTAAGGACCGTTAATAAATTATGATAAGATCCTTGGATGTTGTCACCAAAACATGGCATTAGATGGTACTTCGAAGAATTAGAAATTATGTCCTGAAAGTAATTAACATAGAAGGCATAAAAAGCATGAAACTCGGTGGTTGGAACGGTTTCAGATACTTCGTAATACCCTTGTGCAATTATTAGACTGCGCATTTGCATGGCTACCAACGAATATAGAGTAAAATGAAGTCATTATTTTAATGGAATTCGAATGGTCGACTTGGTTTTCCATACGTTTCTTTTGTTACAGCGTTAAATACAATGAACTTGAATATTACCTTTTAAACCTAGATAGTTATGAAATGTTAAATATTGATAAAGACACACTGTTATTTTCTATTGTAATTTAACAAACTCGTGTCCCATTTTCGTGGTAATATTACGCTCCAGAAAAACTTCATCGGAAATGTTTCGAATTTTACGAAACGTCAAGTATCGTGGAAAATTGTACAAAATTATGAAAGACTGAAAAGAGAATTATTTATAGAATCAGAATGGTACTATGTGAAAGCGATACGTTCTCGTTAATGGATAATTTTAATTTCAAAGGAAGAGGAAGAAATTTGTAAATGACGCCGTAATTCCAATCCACCATCCACATTTATCAAGATGATCGTTTGTTAACGAATTTGTGGTCCACGAAATTCAGCGATTATCGACCGAAGTTTTATTACGTGAAAGTGGCGAGATAGCATTATGCATATCCCGAAACTGATTGGGAACGATAAATGACCGACCATATTGAGCGGTCTATTAAACGAATTCGATTCAATTTTCCATGTTAAATCCGTGATTTTCGCGTCGCATTTCGATTAACAGACAGAAGCTCTTAACAGCGTGAAAATTCATACAAAATAAGGATCTGAATAAGATATACAATGTTAAAAACTTGGGAAAACGAATGCCAGAAAATTCCCTGACATAAAAATATATTAAACGTATGTAACATTCGTATATACTAGCTTGCAACGTGTGAAATATTAAATCTTTTCGAGGAATGTTTCTTTTTTAAAGTCTCGTTCAATTCAGAACAGAAATAGGTAAATCTGAAAGTAAATTAAATGTACGCATAATATTTTAACAAATTTATTACACGTGATACATGCATAATAACAGATCAAATACATTTAACTGATACGTTAGCATTCAGATATAATTAAAGATATGAAAATATTATGCGTATATTTGATAACTCATCGATTGCCAGAAACGATCCAATTCAATTTCCACGATGTGTTTGCACGGAGCATCTGCGAAACAAAACCTGCGCCTAGTTCGAAAAATCTGCGTTGCAACAGTCCATAACAATATTTCAACTTTGCAACAATGAAACGTTCTCCCTCCTCAATAAATATTCCTACGCATATGAATCAATCAACTAAAAAAAAAAAAAAAAAAAAGAGGACCGAGAGAACTGATAGAAACAAAGTGATTTAGGAAGTTTGTAAACGAAAATTTCTTTAACCAACGTAAATGATTTGGACTTTTTCATTTTTACATATATTCTCGATCGATGTTCGATTATTTTCCAATATTCCGAGCAACAGGTGATCCATATCTAATGGTTTGTTTTTCGGACATGGGAATACGCATCTAGCACGGAATAGAAGGAACCGAAAGCCTCGTTCAAAGTTGGAAGAAAATTGTACGCGCGATGCATCAGATTCGACGTTGAAACATACTCGTGTATTCTGTGATCATTGTCGCACGTTCCCTTCGAACAATACGCACGGGCTAAAGGGGGATATTGTATTCGACATTGATCCATAAATTAGCGGTGCAACGTAAGCTCCCGGAAGTGCTTAGCGGTGCTTCATCATGTGACACGCGACAACGCAATATTGTTATTCTGTCCGATTAAAATATCAAATACCGCGATTCAGTTATCAAATTTAATATCATACGCGCGATAAAAAGATGAATTTTATTGCCTAAATAATATATATATATATATATAGAGAGAGAGAGAGAGAGAGAGCTTTAATTCTAGTTTATAGTGGCTTTAAAAATGACACGAAATGCGAATAAAATAATACGACAAGCCGAAATGGATTTTTCAAATTATTTTTGAATTTGTATTTATCGATATATTTGTATTTGCTACCTTCTATGGTCTATTTTATAACTCATAAATTGGCGGTTTCGAAATATTTCATCATATTTGCAAAAGATCGTGCGTTTAAGTGTTAAGATCGTCCAAGGAATTTACTTCCTCGTTCGTGAAGAGCAACTTCTCCATGAGCAGTACGTATTTCAATGGCTATTTATGCTGAAGTTCTATCTTTCAGATCGGTTAGATAGAATATAAGTATGAATAATGGCACGTGTTATTTTCTGGCAATAATTTAGCATCATAACGATTTCTATCTCTATTAGCAGTAGAACACAGTATTAATTCTAAGCGAACGGTAATTGCAATTACCGTTACAAAGGCCGACAAACAGAGACACTAGCGTTAATATCGAATTAGCGTGAATAATTTTCTCCCCGGCGATATTGACATCGATACGTTGTGATCAAAGTTAATAGTTTAATCACTTCGTATTAGAACTCGCGGCTACGCCACAGGGTTTCAGGCTGTATCTCTGTTTTCCATTCCTCGATATTACTGCTGAATTTCATATTGGCGCCGATATCTGCCAGATATTCCATATGTCTCTTTCTCTCTTTCGGCTAGTGAAAATTCGCGTTAAAATTATCGCAAAATCTGATCACGAACGTTTATGATCGATCGGATAAATTAAACGCGTATACCGAAATTTTACTAGAAATTTTATCGATATTAACCCTCGATTGGTGTCGCTCGGTCATTAGATTACAACAATTAAACTTTGGGTCACATTATTCCCTTCTTAATTTATACACTCGCGTACTACGCCGTATCATTCGTGCTCTTTATTGCGTGGAACAGAGAATGAAAGTTGAAGTTAACTTGCATAAAATTAATCGAATAACCTGACTGAAAATGATATATGCTTCGACATTCGTTCGTTTTTCTCCTTCAGAATGTTTTATCGTTAACTCGATCAAGACATTTGTTGGTCCCAAAAATTATAATAAAAATTATGAAAAGTAGTCTGCTTTGGATATTTTACATACTTCCGTGTATTACCTGCATGCGTTCTCTGGATTTGTACACTTTCAAATTTTTCATAAATTGCATAAAATTGCGTAAAATCCGCAGTCTAGTTATCGTCAGTGCTATTGTCGTCACGAAGAATAATCGAAAAACACGAGCAACGCCGGCGACGAAGACGCGACGCAAAAAAGGGGTTGTTAGAAGCTTGCAAGAAATAAAAAGGAAATCGGCACGCAGGATGGCCAATCCGAAATATTGGCGAGGTAAAGCGCTTGTCAGGACATTGACAAATCGCTCGTTGTTACGCAGACTATGACGCGCCCTTAATCAAGCCGGATAAGTGCGAGAAGCGAGCTTTAGGGATAACGGGACCGCTTCCTGTCCGGAGAACAAGAGGGAGAGAAAGGAACATGGAAAATGGCACTTCTTCCGTGGTCAATTTAACTTTGCGTTCGATGACCGCGATGGTTATGATATTGCTGGCGTTTTGGTAGGATAATACGTAGAGAAAAATTGATTAATTCAGAAACGTACTTTTTCCAGTTGCTTTTCCGCGGTTTTTAAATTTTTTATTAGAAAGTTTGGACACGCATAGAAAAGGTATATTCATTTCTGGCTTTTATTTCGGTAGTTTTTAAATGTTTGATTAAAAAAATTTGAACACGCGCGAAAAAAGGTATTCGTTCTTGCTTTGAGAGGATAAAAAAAAATATTAGTCACTGATTTTTTGAAGCGTGATCTGTATTGAAAATCCGTGGTTGAAAAATTCAAACTGCTTCGTAGACGTACGTTTTGGCACCGTTGCTCTGTAGTTTTCTAACTTTCGATTAAAAAATTTAGGTACAAGTAGGAAAAAAAGACACTACTTTCCTAAGTTAGTTTCTACTATTTTTTGTCAAAGATTTTTTTATGCTAAGTTTTCAAATAATTTAGTCGCTGTACGCTCGTTCTTTGAGCAGAAGCCGCGTGAAATTATTTGAAACGAAAAGCCGACATAGATTAAAAGGAAGGATCAAGATTTTTTTTTTTTTGCTTCTTCGGAGAATCGCAAGCTGGATGGTGGTCGATTTAATTCGCGAAATCGACGATACTGTCGTTTGCACACTTGGATGGTTTCGATTTCAGCTCTGCCAATCGCTCCTCGTGTCCCCTTGGGCAGAATAAAGAAAAAACGAGACGTAACTACGAATCTTTATTCCGTGGAACATAACAGAGATATGATTTCAACGAAGTCTTCTATCGTTCGAATATGGGGCAGAATCGCGTTTCGAAATTTTTTTCACGATCTTCCTTCAAACTTCTCCGTTACCGTGTCTATCGATCTTATTCCGTTTTTTTTTTTCATTTCGAAAGAAAATTCGATCTTGATTCGCGAGGATGACTTTTAATGGAAATATGCAGTGGCTCGCGAAGGTATTTGATAATTTATTTTACAAATTTGTAATTTAATGAACATACCCGAGGAAACGAGACCTAAGCAAAGATTCTTTTTATCTAGAACGCCATACCTTTAGAAATCTTTTTACGAAATCCTGTACATCCTTTGAATGGAAGCACGAGTTTTTCATTTCCGAAGCTGAAATATATCGATAACTAGTTGTTCGAGGATCCCTTAGAACCGAAGGGCAATTTCTTAAGTGGAAGCCCCGTTAACTTGTTCCGCCCATTTTAAATAGCTGCGGCCGGAGATAATGAAAATTTCACTTATCAGTCGATGCTTCATGGGCTCAATTAACGGCGATAAAATTCTAATTAAAGAACGAACGTGCCGTTATTAATACGAAATTAAAAGGGACGTAAGTCTGAGATATGCTTTCCCAGCAATTTCCTTCAGATATTACCGTCTTTATCCTTCTTACGTTTCCTTCCTTATTTCACATTCTAATTCCCTCGACCACGAAGACGTTCCACAAATGGCTTTCTTTTAAAAATATCGTAGGAAAATAAAATTGCCGTGCACACGAAGGAACGGGCTTATTAGTTCTCAGGAGAGTTAAACGAAGTACGTGTATAGTCGTAAAGGAAATGTTTGAAATCGATCGAAGACTTTTCCTCGCTGCGATCGTCAGCTCCGTATCTTATTAATAATCGCTTATAAATTTTCATGATAAACGCGTTAATCATTTATAAATTCGCGCGATAAATATGGAGAAACTAGCAGGTATTTCTGAATTAATCAGACATTAGCTTAGATAATAACGCGCGATAATAAAATTCGTTCTGGGAATCTCACGAATACTCGTTCAAGGAAAAATTCCAATTACCCCCACCATTTTTTATGGGATATTAATATCTGCAAACCGCTCGATCACATTTTATCACACACGATCGTTCTCGAGCGGGAACTATTACGAAGGCAACCAGTTCTCATTCACGATGAAAGACATCCTGGAAATAACTCTCGATAATTTTCAACGTCGAAATTTCCCGACGCAATTAGAAAAGTCGAGTTAAAACCAAACATCGACTAACGCTATATCGACTTACACCGCTATGATTTTCAGTACGCCGTGTGAACCGTTCACGAGCTATAACGTTTAACCCTGTAAATTGAAAGATAGAGAAAAGTAACGTTACCAGCATTATTATTTAAAGTGACTTTGCCATTTACTGTTATTATACGCCAGTTGCACGTAGTAAATGGACTTGTGCAAGTAACTCATCTATGTGTGCGCGTGTGTGTTTAGACATTAAATATTAATCCGTATGTGTGTAATGAAATTGAGAAATTTACAAACAATGGAATTGATCGACTAGTGGCTTTTGAATATTTCACCCGATCTATTCTCTGAAAAAACGCTAGCTTGATCCAAGATAGTAATTCATCTCGATTCTAGTATCGATAGATCGAGACAGAAGGAGAGACACACGATTTCAAGGTAAACTCTCGTCTGGTTTCCCGGTATCGATCGTTGCTCGTTAACGTTGTTCGCGCTTATCGCAACCGCGCTGGCCAACCGCGGAAAATATTTCGTAATACGCGGCCGCGTATTAGTTTATTGGAAAACTATGGTAATCGTAATGATCCCTGCTTGAGCGGCAATTACACGGGCGGCTTCCGAAACCGCGGAACCGAGGCTTTTAGATGGGCAACGATCCGGGACCGGCGATCGGCTCGAATTAACGCGTACTCGCAAACCAAGATTCCTAAATCGCGCGAACGAAACCCGCTGGAAAATCGGCCAAGCCGCACGAACGATCGATCTCTCGGTGAAACATGTTTGTTTGTGCACATATTCCTGTATCGTTGTGTAATATTCCACGCCTCGCTGAATATTTTCCACATGTAAATTGTATGTTTTTGTTTTCCTTGCTTGAAATATCGAGACTCGATCAGAAACTGTTGTGTCACGCGTGTTTGTATTTGTAGGTTTTCCGTTAAAGGTAAAAAGGTAATAAATGACAGGGGATGATAAATTATAATTGTTCGGAAATGCTCGTATTGCATTTTGAATAATTTCCGTGAATAAGTACTGTTTTTCATCGCTAAATAATTTTTCAACTTTCAAACCAATACATATGACGTTTTATTATCGATTTTCTACCGCTGAAAGGAATATCGGAGAATGGTTAATTTCGGGCGATTTCGCGTTTCGATTTTATTTCAGAGGCTGTTTTCAAATCGTTGGAACCACTCTTGTTTGTTATTTTCCACTGTGTAATAAGATTTTAATTTAAGATTCGATCTATCGATGTGGTTAAATTTTTACCTCAAAGAAGATTCTTCTAATAAGAAATTTGTTTCACGACGATCACCCATTGCTCGAAAATAATTCGTCCCGGAATTGTTGTTGCGCAATTGAGAGATGATGGCAAGAAACAGTAATTTAGGGTAGAAAATTGATATAAAGCGGAGAAGGTAGCATTCGAAAACTAACGAGTCATTGAATATAAGAGGTTTTGAGATTGAAAATTGCCACGCGATTACACGTGGTAGAAGAAGAAAGTCAATGTGCGACGGGAGGCAGAAGTTGTCGAAAGTATTAGGTTGTCCGAAAAGTGTCTTTCTTTTACAAACACGTCTTTTACAACAACGCATCTTTATACGAACGTGAAACCTAATCTGTCGAACGTTGTGATCTTTATCTTGATAGAAGAAAATGTATCATACGTAATTCGAGAAAATAATATAAAACGAAAAGAAACTTTTCGCACGACCTAATAGATGTGGATATGCGACGAAGGAAAGTGCCCGAGAATTAAAATTTGACATAAATAGGTGTAAGAAGAAGGTTGTAAAACTGAAAGGTGATGCACGACAGCGGCAAAAAGCAGTTTGGGTTAGAAAATTGATATAAAGCATTATATAAAGGGTAGTAGCCTGTGCGAGAAGTAATGTGTAATGGAAGGAAAAAGTTTCTAAGGATAAAAATGGATATGTGATAAAGAAAAATGTTATTTCAGCTAAAAGTTGGTTTGTGTTCGAAAGAAAAAGCTTTTTCGGCTTGGAAGATGGTACATGATAGTAGAAAAAACGTAATTTAGAGTATAAAGCAGAAATAGAATAGATGCGGTAGGAGATGATTGATAGAAAATGTCCATTAAGTTGCAATCTGTGATGTTTGATAAGAAAAAGAAAAAGAAAGAAAGTATCTATCACGCGATTGGGAAAACATATTTTCGATTGAAAACATAATACGAAGCAGCGGATGGAACCTTGTGAAGTTGAAAATCGATACACGACGAAACTGTTTATTGAAACTGGAAATCGATCTCGGATTATAAGAGAAAACTTTATAGAATCGATAATTGACATAATTTTACTTATCTCTGGCATGTTTTTCAATTTTCTATAATAATCGAAACTGTCACGCAGTGATATTCCTATGAAATTCGAACGATTTCGATCTCGTCCTAACGTCTTTCGTAAAATCTCGCCAAAATAAAGCAAAACGAAAGAAAGATTGACGTTGTATTCCGTGAATACGCTGGACAAGATTCTTCGTTCTTCCGTCCAAAGAAATCACCGATGAGAAATTCGCAGCAAGAGTCGAATAAAATTGCGAAGGAGCCGAAATTTTAAATGAAATTCTACGCCAATGAGACACGTACGCGGCTACACCTTTCGTAGCCCGTCTCACGAGTCACTTTCGAAGGTATATACGAGCAACCGGGCGATGAATGGACCGGAACAGGTTCTGAATCTTATGCAATGATAAATGAGTGACCCCGCGGCATCGGCTTCACCTGCACACCTGGACGGCCCTCTCGAAGCAAAGGTGTGTGCGTGTGGACGTTAACGCGCCGCTCAATGGGTCCTCGCCGAAGCAACATCCACGTGAATTAATCGATCAAATAATCGTTTCCGGGAATCGCCGCGAAACTCACCGCCGGACGTTGTGGGAACTCACGGCTCGCGTTCGCTCTCCGCGGAATTTAATCCTCCGCTTCCGCTTATCTACGCGACCCTCTCGCCGATACGTAATTGCGTGTACAAGGAAAAATCCGTGGTCTACTTGAGAAAATCTTCTGTGTTTAAAGGTAATAACGAAGCGATAAATTTGACGATCTTATCGTCTGGAGATGAAACGAAATGAATATTATTTTCTGTTATATCGAAGAGAATTTGTTGCCTTAGCTGTTCCGTGCAATACTAAATACGCCGGATGCGGGTTCGTCCGTGTAAAATTCTCTGTTTCCGTTATCCTCTTCTCGAAAACAATTTCCGTGCTCCTATCCGAAAATTATTAAAAATTCCTCCACCCTAGCCGCTTTCTATTTTCTCCGCTCATTTCGCGAACCACGCTATACAAAACGAAAGAGAAAGAAAAAAATAAAACAGAACTAGACAGAATCCAATATAGGAGGAACAAAAAGATCGGCGATAATCCCATCGACGAGCGTTGAACGGAACATTTCACAGCGCACGAGGCAGTTACCTATTAAAGGTATCGCGCGAACGCTTTACCGATGAAAAAAGCCCGTTGGAAACCGGCCGGAAACAAAGTGCGTCCTCCGTATCAATGGAAGCGCGGCCGGAAGCTGTGCACGGGCATCAACGCGCTCGTACCTTCTCTGTCCGGCGTGTCAATAAAGCTTCGCCCAATATTTTCATCTTTGCGCTGGCTACGTGTCACTGTCGTCTCGCTGTCTAACACGATATATCTTTATCAACGATGTTACGGCGCGACAGGTACCGCGCAAACGTGTTCGTTTATTAAAAAGAAAGAAGAAAAAAAAGCGAGAGGGGAATAAAAAGAAGGACATAGAGCGAGGAGAGAAAGAAACGAGCAGAAAGCGTGCGTTAATTTTAGCGAAGTTGATGTAACGGGCCGTGACCAATGTCGACTTTCCTCACAGCCGGATGGCCTTCGACTAGTCACGCTGCCGTTTGAAAATTTCTTCTTCCATAATTTTTACGCCGTTCGGTGATTCGAAAAAATTAAATTGCCAGAGACGTTAGAAGTCGAGGAAGGCGTTGCGGATGTTAAAGAATTAGAAACGAAAGTTTCGGAAATTTCCAAAGTTCCCAAGCGCCAGCGAAATATCTAGCGAAGCGTTAAATGCAATTTCCTTTTCGAAATTCCGAAATTCCGTCGAGCTTCAACTATCTATCTCAGCGTTTCTTAAATCTCGTTTATCCACTCTAGAATTCCGAAGCTTCGCGTATCCAGGAATGTTTCAAGCATTAGAACGATCAATTTGGAATTCTTGAACGTGGAATATCTTTCCTACAAATCGCAAGGATAACGAACGTTGCGATTTTTGTACCGCGAACGCCAGATTTCTGAAACCTTAACGACGATACGTGCAGTTCCAGTATAAAATTTACGATTGGAAATCATTCTTTAGAACCCCGAACGTATCGTTTTTGCATTATCCATCAAAGCGGATCGGTTATTCGATATTTCGGATACGTCTGCCTACACCGAATTTCAAACGAACGTGAATGGTGGCGCGTTGAACTCGTCGCTACCTTCGACCCCGCTAGACAGCTGACTGATTTGTAAACTGAATAATTCATGACGAGAATAATTAGGCGTTTTATGCCTGCCGCGACCACTAACGCGATTCAATTCGCGTGGTTATCGCTCCGCGTGCGGGCAGAACGGTTTCCCTTCGAGACTGCACCCAGGTACAAGGTCGGTGACCCTTCGGATTAAGAGTCGAAGTGTGAAGGAAAATCAGTTCGTATCGGTGACAATATGCGGATCTTTCTTTACAAATTTCCGATAATTTCAACGAAGTTTGATAAAACGATATGAACGCTGTGCAAGTGAAGAAAGATGAAACGGAAAGATGATAAAATATCTGTTTTCTTTGCCTGGAATAAATATGCTTTCGTTTGCCATCGGAGTAGCTTGATTAAGCCTTTGTGCTTGAAAATGTTTTTGTTGCGCGCTCGACCAACCAACTAGGTACACTTTCGCGGTGTAACTTTTTGAAACCAAAGGTTTCTCTTTCGAAAAGGAAAAGACCAAGAATATTTATAAATTTGTTCGTATAGTATTCTTCTTCCCTTTTTATCGACGAAAGCAGTACGAGAAACAATTTTCATAACTGTGACGGCGCCAATGGAACACAAAGGGTTATTGAAAGTACCGTTTCGTCGAAGCCGACATACTTGTCGTCGAGTGCCATACGGTGTTACTATTATTTTCAGAAAATATTCTTGCTCTGTATTCCGTAAAATTTCTACAGATATTTATTTTTAAAGTTGGCATTGCCAAAAAGAAAGGGGGAAAAAAGGTAAAGAAACAGAATCGAGGAACAATACGTTCTTGGAGATACGGCGCGTTTCATCTGTATCATTAACTGTTACATAGGAGAACGATAGAAAAGCGTACGGACGTTGTTACGCGAAAGCCATCGAAACTGGAACTTTCCTCGAGTGTCCAATTACCTTTTCAACTATGTACACGATACTGTGCCACTTTTCGATCCGGCCAATCCTGTAACAGTATCGACCTCCTAACAATTTCAAGCTCGACGCGCAATTAAAAGGAAAAGTACAAGCGAAACGAGAAATAAACATAAAGGAAAGAAACATTAAGAAACGCGGTATAAAAAGCTCGGTCCAAGTTACACAGATGTACAAGAAGAAACTTTAAACTTCACCAACAGCTTCGATCGACGATCGTTCGTTATCGTACCGTGTGTATGTACGTGTACGCGTACGTGTACGTGCGTGCATGTATGTGTACACAAGGATGGAGGAAGAGGTGGGCTGAAGTTGGAACGGAAGGAACTTTGGCCTCGCGAGTCCCATCCAGCAGCCCGAAAATTATGGCCACCTTCCATTGTAGTAATTCAAAAGATGGTGGTGATTTGTTGTTGAAGAGAAATCGTTGCACTCGAACTTAATTTACAGCGTGGTCCCGCTGCCGGCAGGAATTAAAGCGTCCAGTTCCACTGACGGCTTTCAAGGGGGCTGAACAAAGCGTCCAACGACTCGGAAACAGCTTGTCGTTCTTTTACGCTTTATAATACTCGACGCGATACGCGCGAGTCTTTACTCTTTTCTCTCCCTGATATCCAATTAATTTTCGCGTAATTTTTATTTTAATCCCAATTTTCGGCGATTATATACTTCTTTAGCGCGATGAATAGCAGATATTCAGCGAAGAAAATGCAGAAAATTAAATGGCCCGATTGGCGCGTTTCGCTGATGCCAACGCAAGAACATACGTTCGTTGGTAGGTAATTAGAGGAAAAATATTTTCTCTCCGACGAGGTAATTAAAGCTCCTCTCTGTTAGTTTCCGGCTCTTAGAGACACGTTTCGCCCGTTCAATCTCGAATTAAAGATTTCGGTAGATTAACTCGCTGTGTTATCGTGGTCGCGTTTCAACTTCTCCGCGATTACGGCGTACGCGATGATTGACATTGAGAGCTGAGAACCATGCACAGATGCTAGGTGATGTTTCATATAGCCGCCGTTAAACTAGAATTTTGCTAAGAGTCGGTTCTGTACAAATCTCTTGTACAAATAATTTTTCTTTCTACAGAACCTACCGGTTATTTTTAAAGGGCTCACATCCCTCAGCCAAACAGATTCTTTCCATTTTCTAAACCAATTGCGTCGTATGAAGATAGTCCTCTTCTTAGTCGCAAAATACATTAAACCAGGAAGACCATCAGGCGTGTACTCTCTGGTGATCTAATCTTTATACGAAAAACTTCATCCGCAAAGTTCAAATACGCTAAAATCCAACCAATTACCCATGCCTATATTCACAGTGTAAAACAGACATTCGATTGCATATCACGATATGAAGTTTTCGAAACGGGAAGTCGACTAAAACGAGCCGTAAAATCCTTAAGGTAACACGCGGAATTGCTGACTGAGAAGAAGATTACACGAGACGGAAGCGAGAGGAAATGGTTCGAGGCGTTTTCCTTACCGCGAGTAAATATTCCTCGCGGCCTCGCTAGGATCAGAAGAATCGAAAAGAAGGGGCTGAGGAGAACAATCGTTCAACCCCGGGTATAACCGACGAGAATCTCGCGTTTTATCGAATATCGATCAGATTTCTTCGCCGTTGTTGTTCCTGCGGCTGGTTCCGCGTTTGATTTTCTTTCCCCGCTACACGCCGTTTGCGCAAGATTCCGTACGAATGAGAAATCAGAGTAACGGCAGACGAGAAGCGGTTTGTTTAAAGGGTGCAGGGAAATCAAGTATTTCGCCCGATGTTTGCGGGCAAACACGATCCGCCTATTCTTTATGCAAACCGCGCTTTCTCGAATTATTTTGCAGAGACCATTGCACACGCGTGTACGCAAGCTCCGCAATATCTTACGTCTCGGCGAAAAAACGCCAGAGAAGCGCGTTTTCGTCGAAATCGCGGCCCAAATGCGAGTATGAAATTGTTGAAGTAGTTAACGCTTCTATGAAAACTCTACATCCGATCTGTTTAGTTTTCTCAATCGCTAAAACCGTCGACAGGCCATAGACAAAAGACAGCCACATGGCAACCATAGACAATAGACAGGCAACGATGGCTTCGGAGTTTTCAGTTGCTAGGTAACACTGCTAGCGTGCGGATCTGGACCAGCTCAAACTGTATTCGTACTTGCATATACACTGCTTCGTTAAATATACTTTTCTATCTTACAATTTATCCACGCGTTCCTCTATCCATATAATCAATAACCACAACAGAAATGATACCGTTGAGCGAGAGAACGGGAATTAAGAGCTCTTGGTGCCACCGTTTAAAAGTCAAGAATCTTTCTTCTAGCAACAGATGCAATTATGCACGACAGCTGATAGAGGAAAATTTTCAATATCGAATTAAATGTGTTGAGCGTATAATACATTTGTATTATACATGTGAGAGTGAGAGAACATAGGGCGACACAGGATACTGTCTTGTGTAACAACAAGTCAACGGTAAATAAGTAAGAAAATTATAATTGTCAACGATAAACATATAAAAAGCGTAACTGCCGACAAGCCGGAAGGTCGGTATTCGAAAAAGAATTAGTATCCAGCGAGAGTCTACAGAATAAGCATCGAACGAGTATCCAGCGTGAGTAGACAGAGAGCATTAGACGAGAAGTGTACAGCGAGGTAGTCAGCAATAAACCTAGTAAAGATAATTAACTGAGAATTATTTTGGCACCTGCACATCTAACCCACCTCTTACATTATTCTGTATGTCCAAATTCAATTATATTAACAAAATGTGTTGCACAAAAATCGATAATAGTTTGACCATACATATATATATTAAACGATAACAACTTCCAAGCCTTGAGCGTCACGTTGCAAATATAAAACGTTAAGCGAAGAATCATCTTTATACAGGATTTATATCTTGACAGGGAAAGCACATCTAACCCACTACATACATTATTCTGTGTGTCCAAATTCAATTATCTTAACAAAATGTATTGCACAAAAATCGATAATAGTTTGACCATATATATATATATGTTAAACGATAACAGCTTCCAAGCCTTGAGCGTCACGTTGCAAATATAAAACGTTAAGCGAAGAATCATCTTTATACAGGACTTATATCTTGACAGGGAAAGCACATCTAACCCACTACATACATTATTCTGTATGTCCAAATTCAATTATCTTAACAAAATGTGTTGCACAAAAATCGATAATAGTTTGACCATACATATATATATATGTTAAACGATAACAGCTTCCAAGCCTTGAGCGTCACATTGCAAATATAAAAAACGTTAAGCGAAGAATCATCTTTATACAGGACTTATATCTTGACAGGGAAAACACATCTAACCCACTCATACATTATTCTGTATGTCCAAATTCAATTATCTTAACAAAATGTGTTGCACAAAAATCGATAATAGTTTGACCATACATATATATATGTTAAACGATAACAGCTTCCAAGCCTTGAGCGTCACATTGCAAATACAAAACGTTAAGCGAAGAATCATCTTTATACAGGACTTATATCTTGACAGGGAAAGCACATCTAACCCACTACATACATTATTCTGTATGTCCAAATTCAATTATCTTAACAAAATGTGTTGCACAAAAATCGATAATAGTTTGACCATACATATATATGTTAAACGATAACAGCTTCCAAGCCTTGAGCGTCACATTGCAAATATAAAACGTTAAGCGAAGAATCATCTTTATACAGGACTTATATCTTGACAGGGAAAACACATCTAACCCACTACATACATTATTCTGTATGTCCAAATTCAATTATCTTAACAAAATGTGTTGCACAAAAATCGATAATAGTTTGACCATACATATATATATGTTAAACGATAACAGCTTCCAAGCCTTGAGCGTCACATTGCAAATATAAAACGTTTAGCGAAGAATCATCTTTATAGAGCTAGCCTACAGCTAAAAAAAAAGCTAGCCTGTGCCAACGCTTATACCGATAAACAATTGCCGATATAATAAACAATTTCCATCATCATTCAACGAAAGAACAGACTACGACCACCGTTCGAATTGCAAGCTGTCGAAATTGACGATCGAAAGTGGTGTTAAAAGAAAGTGGTGTGCTGACGACTCGGTGGAGCATAATTTTCACGAATAGAAAACTATAAAACGGTGGATCGGAACCGGTAGATCATCGCGGAATATTTCAAACGCATTGGCCAGTTTCTCTGTCCACACTTCGCTTCCCACGTTCCCCACTTGGTTGCCCCCTTGTTCTTGTTGACTCAGGTCAGCCTTAAGGTCTTTGAAATTATACGACCGCCATACGGCGAACATCTCGTGACTATTCACCAAGTGTGTAACCACCTCGCCGCCGAGCAAGCAAGAATTCCGCTCACGGACGGACAGTTGGATCGTTTGATCGGCAGAAATGTTACGTAATATACCTCGCCGGCTGCCCAGGCTCGAGATCCTCTCCTCTCCTTCGAGTATGCCGGCGTCGCTTTCGACGAAACTGGTCCCACGACTTTCGCGAACGTTTGGATAACAGTCCGACTGTGATCGTGTTTCCTGCTGAATATTTCTCAACTTTTTTATATTCTCTGGAGAGACTTGTTTATGTCTTCCAGAGGAATATCGCGCTATTATCGCACGCAAGCCACGCTTAGTATAGTTAGGATAAACATAAATGGACGTCGCACTCGCGAAATGGAGTTGACGCTTATTAAACGAACTTAAACTATAGCGCGTGTTTCGAAGATTTTATCGAAAACCTGTTTTGTCGAAACTAACGTTTGACGTTAGGATTCTGGTAGGTTTACGGGCGGCGGTGTAATTGTACGAGAAAACAGTTAAGTAATTTAAGAGTGTATTTTTAATAGTAGGTAAAACGTCTTAGACTTGTTATGTTTAATTTTTAATATGAAAAATATGTAGGACACTTTTCGTTACGTTAACTTTGACTTTTACCGAGATGAGAAGGTACGCTCATAGGGAACATACGATATAAATAATATGGAATTTCTTACCGAAAAGAAATATGCGAATTGGATAGAGGAATAGCCGGAGAAATTAGAAAATCGAATATTCTGCAACGATTTTCTGGTTTGGAAGGACTAGAAAAACGAGAAGGACAACAGTGACCCAATGTAGACAGATCCTTCATACCGAGGTGTGCTCGGCGAGCCACGTTTCGTGAATACCAAATTAACGCCTAGTTAACTTCCGACGAAGAAAGTCGTTTGCATGTTGCACACGAACTACCTTCTCGCGTGCGTGCAATTTCATGCCGGCCAACAACGGTTATGACTTCATTCCGCCCCCGGAATCTCGATTTCGAAATTCGTCAACATCTCTATATTCGTTAATTAGCTACCTCGATAAAGGATCTTGAAATAACGTCGAACGTCCTTCGCAATATATTACATTCTTGATGAATGTAATATATTATAATGCAATTATAACGTAATATATATTATGTAAAATATATTAGAATGCAACTATTTCGAGCGTGTAAAGAAGAGCTTCGAGATCTTCGATCGCTACCGTTTTAATTTTCGACCTTGCAATTTTTAACGAAGCAACCGTTTTAGTAAACATTTGATATTAAACAACGACCCAATATTTTCAACGCGTGCATTCTTTTGTATTTTCTATGACACGGACGTTTTCAACGAACGAGCCATTTTCCTTGGTTAAATTTAACTCTAAGGTTTCCAGTGTTTCCAGTCTCTTTGCCTTTTTTTCAGAGAAATTGACGCTATTAGCGCAGCGATCGTTTTAAGCGTGCAAATAGAACTGGAAGGTGCGCGATACTTGCAATTTTTAGCTTTCGAAAAGACATTGAGAATCGTGTCAGTAAGCTAAGTGCTTGTCTAAATAGCGAAACTCTCGAGCAGAACAAAGGCTTCCCCCGCGAGCAACTAATTTTCAAGGAATCGACCGAGTGGAATCGGTCCTTTGACGATCGTAAGAGTGACTCGCAATTAAACGCAATGCAAATCTTTTGCTAAACGTTCTTAACGGAGTCTTGTGCAGCCACGAAGAAGCTCTTCAGCGAACCGAGACAAGAGCGTCGAAAGGAAACAAACGGTCGCAATAATCGCAATTGTCCCAATTTTTTAATCACCCGAAGCTACAGTCGATTTCTTTGACCAGCCGGACGAAACGTTGCTTCGTCTTTGAGCGAAACAGAAATGCAACGAACGATGAATAAGAACACTTTCTTATTCGATCTTTCGCGATCGTCGCTATAGCCCAGTAAGAGTGGCTAATCGAAGATGGATAATTACGTCGTCGTCCGCTTTATCGCGAATCACGGGGAATTCTTCGATGTAAAGCGCGTTGTTAGAGCCGATCGAATCACGTTGAATATCGCGCTGCGAATGCTGGTCGTAATCGAACGAATGTTTACCGTGTCTTGGAATTTGTACGTTTGCGTAATATATTACGAAGAGAAGAGAAATAAGAAGATTAGAGTAATCGCTTTTATACATAGAAGTAATCGTGTTTGCGCGATTAACGAATTGTCAATTGAAAGTAAATAATTGATCTATAGTTATGGGGGAAGATTATGAAGGAGGAACAGATTTTAAGCGACGTAAGCTGTGATGGGATCGTAACGATACGTAATGGAAATAATGAAAAATAAAAGGTCGCTCGTCGTTTAATCGTTAACGCTTGAAACCGCTGAAACAGGATAAATAAATTTCCGATCCATCGGAAATGAAGAAGAGGAACGATCGTGCGATTCGATCATTGTCATACGCCAAGAAGGCGAACCGATTTAATTGATTCGCCGAGCGATTCGTCAACGAGCTCGACGGCATTTTAATCACGGCCGTCTTCGACGAAACCCGACAGATTTATAAATAGTCCGTCTGCGTTTTCACGTTCCTCGAACGAATTTTAAAGAAGCCGGTCGCCGCTTTGGTATACGTCGGACTAATTAGACCGGTTAGGCTGCTTGAACTCTGCGTACTATATTCCGGCGAAAGAGCGGGATTCGCGCGAAAACGAGCGAATAAACGGTCGGTTTCACGATTCCATCGATCCAAAGTCCGAACAGGTATCAACGAGCGTTCGCTTTACGAATTTTCATAGAACACGTTCCAATTTCGCGTCGATGTCTCCAGTTATACGTCGCTTCGTCCGTACTACTCTTATTCTTTGATCGTCCATGGATACCTGAACCTGGAGCTAAATTATTGTTGCCACGACTTTGTACGTTATGGAGGACTGTATATTGATATTGCGAGTGATTTATCGAATTGCAGAAGGATTTTCCGCTACCAACATATTCAAACGCGTATCGTACACATAATTTGTACAGTTCTACGTATATACATATGGAATTACGAATACACGTATGTATGTGGACGTGGATTTACGATGTTGTTCACAATAAACGCGTTAATTACGCTAAAATACAGCTAATTACGTATCCTGTCATACTCGCAACATAAAACAAATACCTACAATTTCGAGCCAGAGCCCGCCAACTAAATTATTATCGATACCGATTTGTCGAATTAGAGGAAGACTAGAGGAAAAGTAATGGCTTTGGTGTTTTTTGAAGAGGAAGGAAGAAAAGGAGGGGAAACGATTAATCGCCGAACAGAGTAGAAATCGATTCGAATGTTTCTTAAGTTGGTACGAAGTTTGAGTAATCGAATTGAGGGTAGGTTAAGTGGTTTCGATGTCGAGAATTAATGGTCGATATTGTTGAAATACGATTTCGAATACAAAGCACGTATCTCCGGCAAGTGATCGATTCCAGTTTTTTGCTAAATGATAGACCGCCGATCGGTATTTACGCAAATTTTTATCAATGCAATTAATTGCCAGGCATCCTTTGAGTAATCCTACGTAATATCCTAGCTTTTCTCAATCGAGCTTTCATTAACGCTAAACCTACCACAAATTGACCGCTTTCAAATTTCTACACAAATTTTACCATATTTAAACCTTATCAGATCGCTTGCTAATCTATGACTTTTCGTAAAATATACATGCGATATATCCTTCGCTATCTATTTCTAGTTTGCTTTTTTTTTCTAAGAAAAATTTGTAGCCTGCCTATCGCGTACACAAGAAGTTTCGATAGGTTTAGAGTTAAGAATTTATAGAAAGAACATAGAAATTACTTCAGAATTTTTGTCCAAGAAATCGCACGATTACTTATAGCGCAGAACATATCGAAAAATAAGGGCATTGTTAAAACGATGAAATTGCATCTGTATTAGGAAATAAATCAGTAACGGATTGGAGGAAAATGGTTCAGAATGGAATAATCGTAGCTGAGAAAACGAATACGCTGGCACGTTTCGCGGCTACGTGCGATTATGCGATTCGTTAAAATTCGTAATATGTCCCGCCGGTATTAATTATTATATTAATTATCAATATATCGGCGTGGCCGTCACACGCGCCGGCAAATTAATAATTAAATGTATTCTGGACGGGAGCGGGATTGAGCCGTCCTCTGTTCCGAATTAATTTTCAACGTCGAAACGCCTAACTTGTCACGTAAACGGCCTCCGGTCCAGGGCCATTCGATCGTGCGCAATTAACATGATCAAAGCTTTATGAATCACTAAACGAGACTTGTCCAACGTTCTCGCCGTACATCGTGTGTGCTTTTGTCACGATCGATCGTTTCTATAAATCGCTTCTGAAATTACCAGCGCGATCCTCTTTTCAGCCGTAACCGACAGATTTTTTGCCAAATGTAATAATAAAATCTAATTACGTCCACTAAAGTCTATTTAATAAATTCAGGAATAAAAAATGAAACGTCGAACAAAGCCGGAGAATAATTTCTCTTCGTTCGAGTTTACCCGATCCAAAAATTTGGTTGACAAATCCAATGGGGAGGGGTAAATTTAAAATTTTCGTCGATATCAGAAAATTTACGAGATTCTACGGTGCGGAAGTTTGAGCGCGAAACGAGAGGAAATGTTTGAGAGAAGTCAAAGTCGTAGTACAAGGTTCGATTGGATAAAATTTTAGTTCTGCCTTCTCTAACCACGTTACGAGAAGCATAATGCAAAAGGACGATACGTTGGCGTTTCGGAATAATAAATTCAAATAAAACTTGAATGAAAATTAATTTAAGATAAATTGAAAACGACGAAAACGTGACTCGATCCCGTTTCTACGAGTTCATCGTCCTTGCCGATAGATTTGATCGACGAAATCATGCGTCACGATGACTGTACCTAATCTATCTTCCCTGCCTATCAAATTCTTTATCGAAGTCTGCCGATTAAAAGGCCGAGCATCTACACGAAGATATCTAGAAAGAAAGGATGAGTGTACACGTAAGAAAAACCAGGGCAAGATTCTCAGCCGATCGCGGAGGTAAACATGCCATCCGACCATCAGCTGGCATTTAGTCAGAGGAGGGACAAGAACCGAGCTCATTCACGATTACGACGTGCAGCTTAGCCGTGAACACAGAGAGACACGACGGATACTTTGTACTAGTTTTTCCAGGCCGGCCCTCTACTAGCTGGCATTATTATGTGTTCTCGGTACGGGTAATTAGCCTGGACGCAGTAGCGTGTACACGTATATACCGGGTGACCATGGAGCACCAGGAAACCGTCGACCTACCGCTGAACACGCTCGCTGCGACTTTCACGCTCTCTGCTCTTTCCCTCCTTTTTTCTTTTTTTCTTTCTTTCTTTATTCGTCTGTTTTTCTCTGTTTGGATCTTTCAGGCGATTCGCTGTTTCTACGGTCGATATACACGATATAGCTGGAATGACACTCGCTTTTTAATTTTCACATTTTTTGATTTTAGTTGAAGGTTGGATGCAAGATTGACGATGTTCGAGACTCGAGAAGTTCGTCTTGCAGTATGATAAATAAAATCGAGCGCGTTGAGTTGAAAAATTGGCAATTCGATTGGCAGGGATTGTTCGAGTGTATATTGATTTCGGTGTTAACTAAAGGATTGAAATAATCACGAACGTTGGTCAAGGTTTGGTTCGAATTAGGTTGAAAGCAGTATTTCGAAACATTAAATATAATAATTAAAAGTTCGCGAATGGACTTAGCGATATACCGCAGTGTAAACGAATCGAGGAATACACCGGTAAAAATTGCACGACGTGCAACTGGATCTCCATGGTAAATTAAAAATACGTAAACATCAATGGAAGCTTAAATATATTAATCAGAATGAAACATAAACGTTGAAATTTTGAATGTATCTGCTGATCAAAGTTTAAACGCGTTAAATCATTGAAACTCGCATGATAAATCGTATGTAAAAGTCTATCTATTTTCGCGCGTATAAATGAATAAATGTTTAAAGCGACAAAATTTTGCAATAAATTACATCAAAATTCCGAAAACCCAAGGTTGCAACAAATATACGATATTCGTCGAGACGCAAATAAGCAATTAAACTTACGATCGTATATAAAAATCTATTTTCGCGCGTATAGATGAATAAATCCTTAAAGCGACAAAACTTTGCAATAAATTACATCAAAATTCCCAAAACCCAAGTTTGCAACAAATAAACGAGATTCGTCGAGGCTCAAGTAAGCAATTAAACTAACAATCGTATGTAAAAATCTATTTTCGCGCGTATAGATGAATAAATCCTTAAAGCGACAAAACTTTGCAATAAATTACATCAAAATTCCGAAAAACCAAGATTGCAACAGATATACGAGATTCTTCGAGACGCAAGTAAGCAATTAAACTTACAATCGTATGTAAAAATCTATTTTCGCCCCTATAGATGAATACATTTTTAAAGCGACAAAATTTTGCAATAAATTACATCAAAATTCCCAAAACCCAAGGTTGCAACAGATATACGAGATTCTTCGAGACGCAAGTAAGCAATTAAAC